>SNQJ01S0058873.1:55596-80626 GCA_010110895.2 Picea sitchensis | reverse complement strand
AGAACTCATTAGGGGAAAAGAGTCATTCATTTCTCATGTGCAGAAGGGGTTGGACCATCTGAGAAAGGATGACTATTACCTTATCTGCAAAGAAAACCTTGTAAGGATTTTTTGTATTGTAACCAAAGTTTTGTTGTCAAAGATGTGGGTTGTCAAGCCCGTGAGGATTCTCTCCAGGTGAGATTTTTGTTAGGAATTGTACCATGCGCATTGGGAATTAGTTGCAGGGATCTGAGACTTCTTGTATGGCATATTGTTGGAACCCTAGAAGGGAAGTGGGGCAATCAAAGGACTGTTGAGAAGAGAAGGGGAAGACTTCCTTGGGTATAACAAGCATGTGGGGAATGCGAGATTGTAGTCTAGTTGCAGCAGTGGCACCTTGGACTGAAACATTATGTTGATTATTAGACCTTAGATTGGCATTAGGAACCCTTTTTCCCTGGCGGAGTTAATCCCCAAATTGAGGGTGACCTGTTGCTAAAAGTATATTAGCAACATAGTCTATGGCTGGGAGGACATCTAAGTTCTACACACAGTTGGTGACTTTTCATAAAAGATAAGTTTCCTATGTACTTGTCTTATTTACAGTGTGCTTAGTTATCTATGTTTAATATGGGTGTAATTCTTGTATGTTTTTTCATATAAGTAATTTTTGTTGTTTTGTATAATGTTGCTTGCACATGTAAGTGTGGTGTTGATAGTCAGTATTTGTAGTCGTGCATGAGTATGAAATTTGTTGTTAGTTTTCATGTTAATTTAACCTTATGATAATGATCATCAGTCTCCTAAGGAAAGTTAGAATGGTCGTGCACACAGGGAAATACTTGTTGGGTTACTGAGAGGGGGGTTGAATCAGTAATAGAGAGAATTAATCATTTTTAACCATATAATCCAAGTGTTATATAAATGTAGCATTATCATCCAATAACTGCAAAGTAAATAAGCAAAGAACAAATGAAAAATCATACATATACACAGTACACCAGTGTTTTAAATGGAAACCCAAAGCGGGAGAAAACCACATAATGATTTTTCTTATATGTCTTGAACAATTACATTCATTAGAAGCACCAACTTCCTTTGTTTTCCAGCTGCAATTGGAAGGAGGCTCCAACCCCCTAGTTTCTCAGGCTACAACCTGAGGGAAGATCCAACTCCCCGATTCTTTGGCTATAACCAGAAGGAGGCTACAATCCCCTTTGTTCTCCGGCTACAACCGGAAGGTGGCTACGACCACATGTACTTTCCTCATACAACTGCCCTGACGTATAAGTAGAATGATGGAACCACTGTCACACTATCACTGTGAAATATACTACTGTAAACCTGTACCAATAAACCTGAACCATGCATCAACCTGTACCTCAACCTATAATCAACATGTACCATAAACAAGTTTTCCTTTCACCACATAAATAACAGAGAAAAGTTCTGTAAAACGAATTAATATTATAACATCTCAAAGGGTGTTTCTCGTACCCGAGTTAAAATAAAAATATAGAATGAATGGAAAGAAAAACATAAAGCTGCTAATCAAAGAAAGGCATCAAAAGATGAAGAATCTTACTTTGTAATAGAAGAAGAAAATGATTGATGTAATCTTCAATGAAGTATCAAATATAGTATCTAATCAACATGCAGGTCTTGTATTAACTGATAGTGAATACAGAGGAAAATTTGTTTGTTAATAGATTACTGAATATAACATACCCACGGTAGAGGTTGTACTAAATTGTGATTTGCATTCATCAAAGAAAATATATGAAAGTATGTCGGAATATGAAAAGACAAAGAAAACATAACTCAGAATAGACGATATGTAGAATCTCTACCCTGTATTTGTATTAATTCTCAGTGAAGAGAGTCTTCTCCTCTACAATCGGCAAAAAGCAGCCCCTGTTTCTTTCTCAAAATGTATATTTATACTATATTAAGATGTTTCGAATTCTATCATTCTAAAAGTTTTGGTTACAAATGAAAAGATGAAACGTTTCACTTCGTTGTCCCTTGTTTTCCTTCATGTTGGCAGGGTGTTTTCCTTTCTTTTCCCTCTAGCTCCAAAATAGGATGGAATAAGCAATTATATTACTGGCCTCTAGAAGTCTTCCCTTTACCCTGTTCAATACAATTTACACACTTTTCTACCAACTGAGCTATCAACTTGGGAAGTTTAGTTTGGTCATTTGCTTCGAAAGTCTAGCACTTATTCTCCAACTGTGGCAATATTTCTCCTATTTTCATGTCTTCTAAAATGATAGACAATAACTGTAGGTTCGGTTTTATCAACCATTTGTCTATTTGGGCAATATCGACTTGTTTTATCTGAGATAGTTCAACTTGGTCTCTTTCCACATTTTCCTTGATATCTAGCATATGTTTAACTATATTAATATTGCCCAATGTTCCATAGCTATTCTCCTTATCGAGATCTAGCAATTTTTTATTTATTAGACCAAATGTTTCTTCACAAGAGTCTCTCACCTCTTTAGCCATTTTTTTGTTCTCTGACAGATTATGCTCCCATGCTTTTAACAGAATGTTACCTCTAGTTTGTTCTCGAATGGATAATCCAGAAGCGATGACCATTTCCTCTTCCGTCATTGCTATGATAGCCTCCTGGAAAGTACTTCGAGCCACCTTAGCTTCTCTCTCTCTTAAGGTAATTTTGGCCAAGGCTTGATCTATCAACTGAGGTTTTGAGGTTTTTCCCTACAAAAATTTGGGGAGGCCACTTTTCTGGTGTTCCTGGAATTTGTAGAAATTAGTCATATCTCCGGGAAGAAGAGCTCGAACCCGACTTAAGACTTCTGAGTAGGATCTCACTCCTCAGAACATTTCATCATGAGGGGAATTTTCGTTCTCATATATTTTTAGACCAAAACTTGCCATATGGTTACCCGTGACCTTATGAGGACCGTGTTTCTTAAATTCAATGTCTACTAGTTTCATTTCCTCCAAGGTTGTGGCCTTTGCTTTGGCATGTCTTAAATCTAATAAAGAATATGTACCAATGTGTATGGGAAAGGATGGCCATACCTTTTTCTGAACTCTTTTGAGTTCTTTTCTTATCCCTCTGAGCACAGTTTGCCTGGAAATTTCTCGACATACTAGCTTGTCTGGTAAGAATACCGGTAGGGCATATCGGGGGACAGAGAAGCCAAAAATCCTAATATACGAGAACTATTCTTCTAGGTACCAGTCTGCCACGCTGTTCAAGTTTTCCACAAATTTATCTGAAATCCTGGGAGGTGGATGGATGAAGATAACGACATGCATTGGTACCATTACACAGTTTAAAATCTCATAGATGAAGTCTTTGTCTTTATCTTCCCATAGTTTGGAGTGGTATACATCAATAGGCTCTGCATTATTTGGAGTCCAAATCCAGCTCATCAATGGAAAAGGTGTCATGAAGCATACAGAATCCATAATGTAAGTAGACATGAAGAATGAAGTTGTTTTCCCACTCACCCTTTGTGCTTGATATTCTGTAACTTGGTTGGCCAGACTGTCAAACAATAATTTAGCCCAGTCGAAATAGTACCCCTCTACTACTGTGTGGATAAGCAGAACCCATGGAAGTACAAAATGCACAATATTCTCTCTTCCATAAAGCCTGCATACCATCATCGCTATATACATAAATTGTAGATGTAACGAAGAGATTGTGTATATACCTGACTATCTTCTCTAAAAATTTTAGGGCATGAGCGCCAATGTTTGATCATGTTGGACAAGCTTTTTCCAAATTTCTTGCATTCTTTCTTTTTGAAACCCTCCAAGAATTCGGCAATGTAAGTAAAATTGGGTGTGGGAGACAATTTGTACATCACCTGCAGATTCTCTAGCCTAAATGTCCCAACAACCACCTTCTGCGTGTTAAATATTGTCCTAGTTGGGACATCTACGTGGTCCAGTGCCCATTTAACCATATCGCAATAGGGAAAAATATGTGGCCTTGTTGCTACCTTTTGCATCTCTGACTAAGCGACCACTTTGTATTTGATATACAAATCATCTTTCTCATTGTCGCTTGAGTCATCTGGGAAATTTATCAGCTCGTACTGCAAGATGTTGAAAACCTGTGTCCATGTTTTGATTGTGTCGTTGTTTCTAGGCGAGGTATCAGAAATAATATCTGAACTCTGACCTAAACTTTCACCAACTGTTTTGGACGTTTTCCGTGGAGCCATGATATAAAATCTCGAGATTATATTTCTTGTTACAGAGGATGAAAATATAAACAATGGTTATCTCACTAAACTGGCTCTATGAAACTACAATGAAATTCAAATAATGAAGAAAAATATTTCATTTAGAATACTCGAGTCTGTGTGGGTCCTTGCTAACACGACATTTAATTCAAAAGATTTGGAAATAAAGCAAGATCTTATTTTCAATCATTTCCCTAATTAGCTTATAAATGCCATAAATGTTTGATATTTCGTGACTTGGGATGATCGTAGAAACATTTAATTCTCTACCCATAATTTCCACAGGTTTAAAGTTGTTTAAGATATTAATTAATCCATTTCAATCCTTTAATTAATTGCAATTAGTTCTTAATCCTTTTTTGGCATACATAGTCTTGGCCGATTTTATTCATAGTCTTGGGCCATGAACCCCAAATTTGTGATATTGCGATTTGGTTAATTAACTTTGATCAGAATTAAGTTCTTAATTGATTGTGATTAGTTTATAAATCTCACGACCTTCGGTATCAGGATTACAAAGGTGTCGTTCTAAGGTAAAATCGTTGAGTTGTGAAGTCACGATACTTAACTAACATTAATTATCATTAGTCTTGTAATTAACCAGGTTTATCTTAAGTCGATTTCGCGACTTTGTACATTGGACACTTGAAGGTCGCTCGAGGCGTGACTCCCAAATCGCGAAAGCGCGATGCATTAAAAAAGTGATAATTTTTGCTCCATGTTTTGATGATCATGATTAAACTTAACCTGACTTCGCTATTTCTTATGTCGTGACATTGGGAGCTTTGATATGTATATCCGTTAGATCTGCAAAATCCTGAAATCCGAGATTTGAGGTTTATGGTTATCGTTCTTTGTTATTTGAAAGAGTGGGCGGATTCAACTTTTTGTAACTGGAGTATTAAAAAAAATATGTGTGTTCCAACATAGGCTCCATCTAGGGATCTCATCTCCCTGTGGGACGAGAAGAACAGTAGACCACGTGCCTTTATTGGGAAAATGGAGTCATTACTTTAATTTTTGTGAAACGTTTTCAAAAAGAGGGTACAGAGAGAATCTGAGGTCTCATCTTTATATCTGAAAGATTTCAAAGCTTAATCATTTACTAATCTCAATTTTAGGTCCTTCGATGACTTCCTCCTCCTTAAAACTAATTTCAGATCTTCTTAAGATAATCAAAACAAGTTACAACCTTAGGATTTCTAACAGGTTCTATCGATATTTCTTGCATCAAGTCAAAGTAATTTCGGTGTTTTTTAATCAGGGAGTCCCACATGAACTTGGGATGTAGATATAGTCCAAAAGAAAATTGGTTACCAGAGTACAATATAATTCATGTATAACATCCTTACAGATATCTTAGACATTGCTTCACTTCCAGCGAGCATGTTCCGTACCCCGGTGAAGTTATCTAATTCCCTTTATTGAATTTCCTTTCACCACTTCAGTTTGTAACTTTGCATTTAAATGTTTAGATGAGGGAAATCATTTAATGAATTTCCTTTCATCATCTATTTTTTGGACTAGATGGGGGCAATCATTTGTGAATTTTCTTTCAACATCTGTCTTATACTTTTCTTTTTAGAACATGAAGTGGGGGGAATCAATTTTTATAAAGAATACTAGGGGTGATATCTGTTAATAATTTTTGCAACAAAGTTATGTTAACTCACTTTGATTACTCTGTACAAGTCTTCTTTTGACCTTCAAAACATCTTAGTTTGCAGGAAAAATTATGGGGATTTTTTTTTTTCCAGGGGCCTTCTTCTGAGCAAGACTAATCATTTAAAACCTATTAAAAGAACTAAGAGAGTTAGGATTAGCCTATACATACTTCTGTTTAGTAGGATCGTGAGGATCTATGAGGACTTGCCCTTTTTCTAAAGATTTGTTTGTCATCTTTCAGAAGTAAAGCGTAACCCCTCCTTCCTCTGTGGAGGCCATGGGGAGGCATCTGGAGTCAAGGAGAATAATACCAAATATTTGAACAAGGTGACAGAGGGGTTTTTGATTTCATAAACGTGATTCTTATAATGCAAACCCGACTCTTGAAAAAATGTTCTCTGAGTTCACTTTATTTTTTTTTGTTTCCATTTATTTTAATTTTATCTGTATGATCGCTTTTATGATTTATTTTGAAAATCGTTCTTTTGATAATAAATCGAGTGAGTATCTTTATATATATAAGACCGTTGTTGCACTAGGTGATATTCTTTGGAAATCAAAATAATTTAGAGACTCATACCTTTGATTTTCCATCTCGCTCTCATCTAAGTAAATTATTTATTTATCACTTATTTCGAGATAACGAATATTTCTGATATACGACCACTTGTTTGTCTCCTTCGTAATGTTCAAGCTATCGACAACAATCCTGTGTAAAAACAACATGAAGAGTGTCAGGGTTTTACAAGACACAACGTTCAATGTGTAAATTATTTTTCATTTACTTTTCTATGAAATCACTAACCTATTTTATTTGAGGTGGAAGTAAGACTCACCTAAAAACCGTAAAAACAGAAAACACAAACCGGTATATACAATGGGATTTTGGAAATCATTTATTTCATATAGTGCTTAAGATAACGCACATTGATAGGGGTGTTGAGGATTTTACCATCCAAATTTTCTAGAAGAAATGAGTTTTTACCTTCGAAGGTTGTAACTTTGAATGGTCGATACCAGATGTGATCGAATTTTCCATGCTTGGCTGAGTCTTCTCTCCTAGCGTCCCATTTCAAAACTAAGTCTTCGTGGAGGAATTCCCTATCTTTAGCCTTATGATCGAACAGGGATTTCATGTTGTCTTGGTATTTCTAAATTTTTTCATCCACTTCAGCCCTATTTTTCTAAACTTCGATCAGTTGATTTATTCTTCTTGTGACATGATTTGGTTCTTCCTTTTCATCTTTCCAAAGTTTCATTATAGGTAGAGCCAAATTTATGGGTAATACTACATTGGTTTCGTATACCATTTGAAATGGAGAAGTACCGATCGATTTCTTGGTGCCTATCCGATTTGCCCACAAGGCATATTTCAAATGCACATGCCAAGCTTTCTTATTTTCGTTCAAAACCTTTTTTATTATGGTGATTAAGATTTTGTTTGATGATTCAGCTAACCCATTTCCTTGAGGATAGTACGTTGTAGAATGACCCAGCACAATATTGTATTTTTGGCAAAAGCTAACCATTGCCATAGATTTGAATGCCTGGGCATTATCTGTAACTATCTTTTAGGGACAACTGAATCTAGATAAGATATTTTCCTCCAGTAAATTTATTACCACTGAATTTGTTGCTTTCCTGGTCAAGATAGCTTCTACCCATTTGGTGAAATATTATGTAGCGATCAGGATCCATCTATTTTGCGTGTTGGAGTGTGGATTGATTTCGCCTATAAAATCTAACCCCCATTGTTGAAAAGGGGTTTCTATTTTAATCGGGACCAAAGGTAACGCTGGGAGTTTCTACTTGCCTGAAAATAATTGACAGGAGTTACAGGCTTTGACTTTGGCATTCACATATGCGAACAACTTTAGGCAATAATATCCTTCTCTTAGGATTTTATAGGTTTTTTCTCTCCACGCATGATGTCCTCCGCACACTCCCTTGTGAAATTCATTTATAACTCTTTATGTTTCAGACTCTGCTAAACAAACTAGTAGAAAACCTAGAGGGTCTTTCCAATACAACTGGTTTTTTGAGATATAATACTTTACCGCATGCAATTTCAATGTCCTAGTCTTAGACGGAGACATATCGTTTGGGCATTTTAGAGTTAGAATATAAGATACTATGTCTTCATACCAACCCAAAGATGCAGACTTCTCTTTGATTCTGGTTGTAGCTATCTGGTCATCAAATTTGTCTATGTCTAAATATCCTTCCTACTCTTGTAGGTTATTTATTCCAAGCACTCTGAAATTTGATTCAACTAGTAGCTTAACCAAACCTTGTCCCTTTACAAGATTTGTCGGTTTTACCTCTAGGTCGAATTCTTGAATTTTAGCCAGCCACCAACCCCTCTTCCCGTCACTATCAGGCTGAACCAATATATCCTTAACGGAACTGGTGGGTACATATGCAATGATCTTGGAATGCAGTACGTAGGTTCTGAAATATTTTAGTGCTTTCACCATGGCATATGCCTATTTTTCCATTATGTTGTACCTCAACTCTACATCTCTATGTCTCTTACTGAAAAACGTTATTGGTTTCTCAAAACCCTCTTTGTTCTTCTGGAGGAGCAACATTGCAATTGTGTGTTCGGATGAAAACGAAAAGATCAAAAATTCCTTTAGATAATCAAGGCTTGCCAGTACAGGTGCTTCACCTATAATTTTCGTGATGTGTGCAAATGATGTTTTTGCTTCAGCCGTCCATTTGACTTCGTTTTTCTTCTTGAGCATATATGTAATCAATTTCATAATTTCAGCAAAGTTCGGGATAAATCTCCTCAAAAACATTATTTTCCCTAAAAATGACTGTATTTCTTTTACATTTCTAGGAATATTTATAGTATCAATAGATTCGACCCTTTTAGGATCAATTTTAATTCTGTCTCTAGATACAATATGGCCCAAGAGTTTACCTTCTTACATCACAAAGTGAGATTTCTTGGGATTTAGAGACAAACCAAATTTGCGGCATTTCTCGAACGTTTGCTTGAGGTGGATTAGATGTTCTTCATCAGATTTGGAAAAAACGGTTAGATCATCAAGATAAATAGCAATGAATTTATCTCTTTCGTTGATGAAGGTGATATCCATAGCTCACTGGAAAGTAGCACCTGCATTCATCAAACCAAAAAGAATTTCGTCATACATAAATGTACCCCATGGGGTGGTGAATGTTGTCTTTTCTTTATCACCCTCGTTAACAACAATTTGATTGTAACCAGAAAAACTGTCAATCATTGACATTCTATTTGCTCCGACCACTTTTTCTAGAACATGGTCCATTTTGGGTAGCAGATAATTGTCTTTGAGAGATGATTTATTTAAATTTTTAAAATCTACACACAGTCTGATTTCTCCGCTCTTCTTCCTAACCAGGACCATATTAGCTACCCACTTAGAATACCTGAGTGGTACAATTATTTTAGCGTCCGGGAGCTTTTTTACTTCTTTTTCGACCACGGGCAATAATATAGGATTGATTTGTCTAAGCTTCTGTTTGAAATGTTTGACACCTGGTTTAAAGGAATATTGTGTTTGATCATAGTGGTGTCATAAGTTCTTAGCTAATCCTAAGACCAAGAAAAAAAGTCTTTATATTGCTCGATTAAATCTGCATACTTACCTTTCATCTCAGGAGGAAGATATTTTGATATTTCTACTATTCTAGGCTTTTCTTTGGTACCTATATCACAATCTCCAACTTCTTCTGGTTGAGGTTGCAGAGTAGATTTTAAGGGCATATCATTTTGGTCAAATAGTCTTTCTAAGGGGATTAGACCTTTAGGGATTTGTTTTTTTTTTAGTACTAACATGCGATGATTCACAATCTTTTCTTGGAACTTTTGAGGATCTTCCCCTTCTTGCATAATCAAAGTATGGTCGTTCTGGTTTTCTTGGTCAATGTGTGTCTCGGCAAATTCTTCCACCATTTTGGGGAACTTTATGATCTGTTCATCATCTTTGAACACCTTCCATTGTTGTATATTGTTTGGTATGGAGGTTCTGTGCCTCATCTCTATGTGATACTTGAGTTTAAAAGCTGTAGGAGGTGCAAAAGTTGAGTCTGATTTGGCTAATGAATCAGCTTGCAGATTTTTTGTACACGGAATGTAATGAACATTAACTGATGAGAAAAAAAATTCCATTAAATCCCAGGTGCAGTTTCTATAAGATCTCAATCTTGGGTGTTTGTCCTGGTACTGCCGATTTATTTGTTTTTCAATTAATTCCGCGTCTCCATAGACTTCCAAGTTCTTTATGTTTAGCTTCCTGGTAGCTTCTAATCCCAAGACCAAGGCTTCATACTCGCATACATTGTTCGTGTAATCTATGTCCCACTGTAGTCTATAAGAGAAAGGAATGATAAACTCATCCACAGGTGCTACAAAGAGTACTCATGTGCCTTCTCCTTCATATGACCAAGCACCATCGAAATATATTTTCCAGATTCCAATAATATATACACTTTCTTTTATCTCATCTGTTTAATTTTTTTTTGTGAAATATTCAGTACATTCATCTATATTGTCATCAATTGATAAAATACAATTTCCAAGATCCTGATCAGCAACATAAATAGGGTAATTGTTGGGATTATGTGTATCACTTACCATATATGCCAGTCGTGTTTCCCGGTATAATCAGGTGAACTGTCCTCCGAAGATGGGAATCGAGGCATATGTCATGTCCAGCTGAAGGGATCCTCCAAGATTAGTGCCCCAAGACCTAGATAATAGCATACCATACTTCAGAGGTATATCATCAATAACCACATCCATAAAACACTTTTTATTGGGATCTGTGCAAGATTTACTACTAAGTCTTTGATCATGCCCACACATTTAACTTTTCTTGAATCAAATGAATACAGGTCTCTGTACGGCCTGGTAATTTTGAGGCCAATTCTATCCATAATAGCCTTGGGCATCACATTATGCGAGGCTCCAGAATCCAGCATGTAGTTATGTAGCAGACAATCATGCACATTTAGTGTAATGTAGAAAGGGGCAACGATATCTCTGGCTCCTTCAAAATGTGAACCAAAAATTATATTAGGCTTGTGATATTCCAAATTTATAACGTCATCTTGACTTCCCATATCTGAAAAATTTATCATTTTGGTGATTTGTTTTCGGTAGACGGGGTTCTTTGCCAGTTCAACCAAAGGTATCGGTATTTTGATTTTGTTAATCTCATTTTCTAGACTGAAACTTCCTATTTTTTTTTTCAGTTTCTCTGATTGGTACTTCGGTCTCTTTCTTTTCTGCTTTATTTGTTTGTATTTTTTTATTTCCAATTGTTTTTGTTCTTGCCGTCTGTGTTTCGGATGTCTTAGCTTTGACACCTTGTGGTTCAACTCCTTTTATTTTGGTGTTTTGTGTTTCAGTTTCTTTTGGAGTTGGTTCATATACTTCGCCTCTCGGTAGGATTTTCTTTGGTTGGGTAGTTGTTATGTTTTTAGTTTTAGACCTTAGATTATACTTGTTTTGGAGCTCAACCATTATAGTATAGGCGATTCCTTGGCAATAAGGATCATCTGTACTATCTGTGTTGATATCCTCATTAGACCGATGTTTTGTTTTTAAAAACCTCTCATAATCTTGTCTAGTTAAATGAGGTTGATAACTATCCTTGACGAGATTATTCCTATCTTCTTCTAAATCCTCAAAATCTTGTATGTCATTTCCTCCTATAAAATTTCCATTCTTCAAAGGAGTATGAACTCTTTGATCTTCATTTATAATTTGTCTTTGTTGTATTTGAGGATTGGGGTTCCTCCTGAACTCTCTCCTAATGAACTGATCTGCTTTAGATTGATCTGGTTCCATATTTGAAATTTTATTTGAAAGTTCTTTTATTATCTTTTCCATATCATCCATCTTGTCATCTGCAAACCTCCCACATCCGGAGGGTCCTGCTTGTTCCCTAAATCATTTAATCTCTTTGTTTCCCATTTCCACTTTTGTTTTTAATTTTCCAAAAGCCATCATATTTGACTCAATTTCTACGGCATCGTCTTTCATTCGGGTAAGTTCGACCGATCTCCTTTCTCTCAATAATAGTGTGAAATCGGGTTCGAAAGCTCCTACAAAAGTTACACTTTATGCAGGCTGGGAATGTTTAACTTTGATTGGGATTTTGTTATATAATTTATTAAATCTTTGGATAAATTCAATAACAATTTCTGAATTGTTTTTTCTTAAAGCCCCAAACTCAGTTAAATAATATAAGTGATCTTTCCTTTCACACCATTGTCTGAGAAAAGAGTTTTCTAGTGCGTCGTAGGATAATATCGAACCTGTGGGTAAACTTTGAAACTATTTTCTCACCTATCCTTCGAAAGTTTGAACAAACAACCATGAATACACGTCTTCATGTTCGAGACCGAGAATATCTGTGAATTGATCAAAGAAATTTATATTTTCGGTTGTGGTTAAGTCTCCTTCCCCTATAAACTTCAGTAGATGTTTCATGTAGTTTTCAAGCAAATCATGAAGGTGTACTGGGAGGATCAAAGGAGCGTATTTGGCAGCTACTTTAGTGAAAATCCTGGGGGGTGGGGGTGGGCCTTGGCCGCCCCCTTCTCCTCCTCCGGTAGATGCCATAGATATTCTAGGCGAGGAAACTGATACTTTATAAAGAGGGTTTTCAAAGATGTATATAAATCCTTTAGCTTCTTCGGAATGAAGAAAAAAAGATTCTGAGAACCATTTATCAGGAGATGAAAAAACTAAAAAAGGGGGAAACAGGATACAGGGACTCGGTTCCTCTGACTTGCAAGATATGTAAATGGGAGAACCTACAGGAGTTTAATCTAAGTGTATGGTATACTCTTATAGACTTTTTGAGGTTGGAAAATTTAGTTCGAGAGCTGATGGGATATCAATCGAAATAGACTTTACTTTAGATGTTTCACCTTCACTTAGACAGGAGGTAGTCGAATGAGCTTCAATCTTAATTTCAGGTAGGACTAACTTAGGATTTATGGTTTCAAGTGGAACCTTAGCCTTAGACTGTGTGGATTTAGGTTGGTAAACCACAGTAGCTTGCTTAAAAAATCCTCTTGGTTTCAGTATGTTTTCAGGGTCGGAAATAGGTGTGGTCTGCTTATCATCTGGGTTTTGTCTAGTGTTCCTTCGACTGGATGCCAACTTATTTAAATTGTGGAGTCACCAAGTGAATAATAAAAACTTAGCATTTATAATGTGTTCAGTATTTGTTCACTATCAAAGAAAGAAACTTTGCAAAAGTCATTCTCCCAGGGAAAAATAACTTCGTTTCTCCATCCTCGGCAGTGTCGCCAAAAATATGTTGTTCCTGAGTTTATACTAAGGAAATAAGTATAATGTCAGGCATCAGGAAATGAGGAAAATGTTTCAATGTTTTCCTTTCACCACATAAATAACAGAGAAAATTTCTTTAAAATGAATTAATATTATAATAGCTCAAAGGTTGTTTCTCGTACCTGAGTTAAAATCAAAATATATAATGAATGGAAAGAAAAACATAAAGATTCTAATCAAAGCAAGGCATCAAAAGTTGAAGAATATTACTTTGTAACAGAAGAAGAAAATGATTGATGTAATCTTCAATGAAGTATAAAATATAGTATCTAATTAACATGCAAGTCTTGTATTAACTGATAGTGAATATAGAGGAAAATATGTTTGTTAATAGATTATTGAATATAACATAACCACGGTAGAGGTTGTACTAAATTGTGATTTGCATTCATCAAAGAAAATATATGAAAGTATGTTGGAATATGAAAATAAAAAGAACACATAACTCAGAATAGACAAGATGTAGAATCTCTGGCCTACATTTGTATCAATTCTTAGTGAAGAGAGTCTTCTCCTTTACAATCGGTAAAAAGCAGCCCCTACTTCTTTCTCAAAATGTATATTTATACTAGATTAAGAAGTTTAGAATTCTATCATTCTAAAAGTTTTGGTTACAAATGAAAAGATGAAACGTTTCACTTTGTTGTCCCTTGTCTTCCTTCATGTTGGTGGGGTGTTTTCCTTTCTTTGTCCTCTAGCTCCAAAATAGGATGGAATGAGAAACTGTATTACTGGCCTCCAGAAAGTCTTCCCTTTCCCGTGTTCAATACAATTTACACACTTTTCTACCAACTAGGTTATCAACTTGGGAAGTTCAGTTTGATCATTTGCTTCGAAAGCGTAGCACTTCCTCTCCAATTCTGGCAGTATTTCTCCTATTTGCCTGTCTTCTAAAATGATAGACAATAACTATAGGTTCAGTTTTATCAACCATTTGTCTATTTGGGCAATATCGACTTGTTTTATCTGAGATATTTCAATTTGGTCTCTTTCCCCATTTTCCTTGATATCTAGTAGATGTTTAACTATGTTAATCTTGCCCAATGTTCCAGATTTATTCTCCTTATCGAGATCTAGCATTTTTTTATTTATTAGGCAAAATGTTTCTTCACAAGAGTCTCTCACCTCTTTAGCCATTTTTTTGTTCTCTGACAGATTATGCTCCCATGATTTTAACAGAATGTTACCTCTGGTTTGTTCTCGAATGGATAATACAGAAGCGATGACCATTTCCTCTTTCGTTGTTGGTATGATAGCCTCCTGGAAAGTACTTTGAGCCACCTTATCTTCTCTTTGTCTTAAGGTAATTTTTTCTAAGGCTTGATCTATCAACTGAAAATGTTCCTGGATGATTTCTACTTTAGTAAGTAGACTCTTTTGAGTTGCTTCGATCTTCTTTCGTATTTTAGTGGATTGAATTCGAAATACTGCTATATCTATGACCTAGCTTTTAGTATAATTTAATTTAGATTTTAGTTTTTTTATTAATTCCTCCTGTTGACTTACCTGTGCTTGACTTGTCTAAGCCGATTGTTGCATTTTCTCAAGATTAGATTTGAGTTGTTCAATTTCCTATTGTTCGACTGCTTTGGTTTGTTCAAAATATTTGTATGCCTCATTCCTGGCATTCGTCTCTACATCTGCTATCTGAGGTTGTAATTTGCTAATCAACAGGTCCATTTTGTTCATCCGTTCCTTCAAGGTTCCAACTGAATATTGGTTGGACGTTGCATAATCCCCCAATGCTACTTCTATCTCATGGCAAATTCTTCTTCTTTTAAAGCTTCTCCATCTATTAATATTCTATACTTTTTAGCCGTTGCACCCGCTTTTTGATATGTTTCTCTCTTCACCACGGCCTTCCTTTTCTTGCTAAAAAATAAATCGCTAGGAGGCAATTCTTCTATAGATATAGGTGTTAAATCCTCTTTAGATATTATCTCTGCATTGGGGTTCCCCTTTGTATATTGTAAGGGTGTGACGGATGGAATGGGACTGCCGATTTCTTTGGATGCTTGTTTTATGATAGCATCTATGTCCAGTTCATTTTATGGAGACAAGAGTGTGTCTCCTACCCACTTTGAGGGGGTATCTATTTGATCCTTGACCCATTTAACTAGTGTATCTGTCTCTTGGAGTTTTTTCTCTTGGCTTGGGATCTTAGTTTCATGTTTCGAGGTCTCAGTGTCCTCTGTGTTCTCCTAATTTTTTTGTTTGCCAGGATTTGTATCTGCTAAACCTTGGGCTCCTATTTGTTGTGCACCTGGATGTTTTGAGGTTTTTCCCTGCAAAAATTTGGGGAGGCCACTTTTTCGGTGTTCCTGGAATTTGTAGAAATCTATCATATCTCTGGGCAGTAGAGATCAAACCCGACTTAAGACTTCTAAATAGGATATCACTCCTCAGAACATTTCGTCATGAGGGGAATTTCCGTGCTCATATATTTTTAGACCACAACTTTCCATATGGTTAGCCATGACCTTATGAGGATCGTGTTTTTTAAATTCAATGTCTATTAGTTTCAGTTCCTCCAAGGTCGTAGCCTCCACTTTGGCATGGCCGAAATCTAATAAATAATATGTACCAATGTGTATGGGAAAGGATGTCCATACCTTTCTCTGAACTCCTTTGAGTTCTTTTCTTATCTCGCCGAGCACAGTTTTCCTGGCGAGTTCTCGACATACTAGCTTCTCTGGTAAGAATAGCGGTAGGGCATATGGGGGGACAGAGCAGCCAAAAACCCTAATATAAGAGAATTCGTCTTCTAGGTATCGGTCTTCCATGTTGTTCAAGTTTTCCACGACTTTATCTGAAATCCTGGGAGGTGGATGGCTGAAGATAACGACATGCATTAGTACCCTTACACAGTTGAAAATATCATAGACGAAGTCTTTGGATTTATCTTCCCAGAGTTTGGAGTGGTATACATGAATAGGCTCTACGTTATTTGGATTCCATCTCCAGCTCATCAATGGAAACGGTGTCATGAAGCATATGGCATCCATAATGTAAGCAGACATGAACAATGAAGTTTATTTCCCACTCGCCCTTTGTGCTTGATATTCTGTAACTTGGTTGGCCAGACTGTTTGACAACAATTTGGCCCAGTCGAAAGAGTACCCCTATGCCACTGTGTGGATAAGTGGTACCCATGGAAGTAAAAAATGTGTAGTATTCTCCCTTCCATAAAGCCTGCATACCTTCATCGCTATACACATAAATTGTGGTTGTAACGAAGAGATTGTGTATATACCATGAGTGTCTGCTCTGAACTTTTCAGGGCATGAGCACCAATATTTGATCAGGTCGGATAAGATTTTTACAAATTGCTCACATTCTTTCTTTTTGAAACCCTCCAAGAATTCGGCATTGTAAGTAAAAATGGGTGTGGGAAACAATTTTTACATCGCTTGCAGATCTCCGTCCTGAATGTCCCAACAGACACCTTCTGTGCATTAAATATTTTCCTAGTCGGGACATCTACGTGGTCCAGCGCCCATTTAACCATATCACAATAGGGAAAAAGTCACGGCCTTGTTGCTACCTTTTGCATCTCCGACTGAACGACCACTTTGTATTTGATATACAAATCATCTTTCTCATTGTAGCTCGAGTCATCTAGACAATTTATCAGCTCATACTGCAAGATGTTGAAAACTTGTGTCCATGTTTTGGCTGTGTCCATGTTTCTAGGCGAGGTATCAGAAATAATATCCAAACTCTGACCTGAACTTTCACCAGTGGTTTTGGGCGTTTTCTGTGGAGCCATGATATACAATCTCAAGATTATATTTCCTATTATAGAGGATGAAAATATAAACAATGGTTATTTCAATAAACTGTCTTTGTGAAACTATAATGAAATTCAAATAATGAGAAAAATTCTTTCGTTTAGAATACTTGATTCTGTGTTGGTCCTTGCTGACACAACGTTTAATTCGAAAGATTTGGAAATAAAGCAAGATCTTATTTTCAATTATTTCCCTAATTATCTTATAAATGCCATAAATGTTTGATATTTCGTGACTTGGGATGATCGTAGAAACATTTAATTCTTTACCCGTAAGCTCCACAGGTTTAAAGTTGTTTAAGATATTAACTAATCCATTTTAATCCTTTAATTAATCGCAATTAGTTCTTAATCCTTTTTCGGCATTCGTAGTCTCAAACGATTTTATTCATAGTCTTGGGCCATGAACCCCATATTTGCAATATTGTGATTTGGTTAATTAACTTTGATCAGACTTAAGTTCTTAATTGATCATGATTAGTTTATAAATCTCGTGACCTCGGGTATCGGGATTACAAAGGTTTCGTTCTAAGGTAAAACCATCGAGTCACGAAGTCGCGATACTTAACTAACGTTAATTATCGTTAGTCTTGTAATTAACCAGGTTTATCTTAAGTCGCTTTCGCAACTTTGTACATCGGACACTCGAAGGTCGCTTGAGGTGACTCCTGAATCGTGAAAGTGTGATTTATTAAAAAAGCGATAATCGTTGCTCGATGTTTCGATGATCATGACTAAACTTAACCCAACTTCGCTATTTCGCATGTCGGGACATTGGGAGCTTTGATATGTATATCTGTTAGATCTATGAAATCCCAAAATTAGAGATTTGAGGTTTATGGTTATCATTCTTTGTTATTTGAAAGAGTGGGAGGCTTCAACTTTTTGTGATTGGAGTATTAAAAAAAACATGTGTGTTCCAACAGATCTTAGAAAGCATCATCAAAAGAATTGATCCTCCCTTGAATTTCGACCTTTTTTACTTCACCTTCTCTCTAAAATTCAGCTTAGATATCCTTTGGTTACCTCAGTCACCTGTAGATATTCAATATGCTCAAGTGTGATATGAAATGAGAGAGCCTTGCCTCTTATTTATACTTTCATGTAGCTTCCTCAAGGGCTTACCTTTTAACCATCTTAACCCACTTTCCTTATTTTAGGGTTAACCAACTTCTAACCACTTGTCCAATTAGTAATTTATCCATTAAATCTATTATTTAAATAATTTATTGTGTATCCACTTTGACTTATAGTACACTCATCTCTTCACTTTACCTCAAGGGGTTACCTCCTAACCATATTAAACCACTTTCCTTATTTTAGGACTAACCCACTTCTAACCACTTGTCAATTTAGTAATTTCTCCATTAAATTTATTATTTAAATAATTTATTGTATATTCACTTTGAATTATAGTACACTCATCACTTCACTTTATTATTTACCTTCTAAAAAACTCTTAAACCAATTTGACTACTTTGACCTTTTGGGGCTTCTAGATGACTCATGAGGATTCTCCAACTTCACATGGCCATAACTCTCTAACCGTGAGGAGTTATGTGACGTTACACATACCACTGGAAATGGAATGACATGTACTATCCATATAGAATAGTATTACCTGCAAATATATCAAAACTCATATCGTTATCCATCAAACAAACTTGGGTCCATTACCCAAACCCGGGTTATCCAACTTCCTTCAAGGGTTGATATCAATGACAACCAACCTTAATCAACAATCTCCCCCTTTGGCATTGATGGAAACACTCTGATGCAATATTGAAATCATGTCATGCAATACTGAAGTTATATCACTCATACTCCCCCTGGAACCATGCCTCTGTCCTCTGCATCTATGTGACCATTGCTACCCCTGGAATTATGCCTTTGTCTTTTGAAATTGATAAATCTCTCCCCCTTTGTCATCAATGGAAAAGGTATCTTTCCATCTGGGGTTTCTCCCCCTAACTGAATTGTTTTGTTTATGGTTCTTCCTCATGTACATCTAAGACATATAAGATGAGCATTCAAAAGAATTCATTTTGGAGTAGAAATAACTCCGAGTCTCTGGTGAATATACTCAAAGGATTCCTGTGGAAGTGGTTTTGTGAAGATGTCTGCCACTTGTTCTTTTGTGTCCGCATACTCAACTATGATGTTCTTTTCTGCAACATGTTCTCGTAGAAAGTGATACTTGACTGGAATGTGCTTCATCTTGGAGTGCATCACCGGGCTCTTTGAGATACTGAAGGCACTTGTATTATCACACTAGATTGGAATGGGCTCATCATACTCAACCTGTATATCTGTCAAAGTTTGTTTCACCCATAGAACTTATGTACAACATGTTGTTGCTACAATATAATTTGCCTCGGTTGTAGATAAAGATACTGATGATTGTTTATTTCTTACCCATGATACTAAACACTCACCCAATTAGAAAGTTTCTCCACTGGTGCTTCATTGGTCATCAATACAACCTACCCAATCTACATCTCTATAGGAAATAAGTGATAGATCCTTTCCTTTTGGATACCATAATCAAAACTCTTTTGTTCCTTTGATATATTTGAAAATCATCTTCATTGTAATACATGTGATTCCTTTGGTGATTCTTGAAATTGTTCCACCTGTCCAACTTCCTACATTACATCTGGTCTGGATGTTTTCACATATAGTAGGCTACCAATTGTTGACCTGTATTTCCTTTGATCTGTAGACTTTGAATCATCATCTTTTCACAACTTGCAACTGGTTTGCATGGGAGTGATAATTGGTTTGCAATCTTCCATTCTGAACCTCTTTAGCATTTCTCTGATATACTTGGTTTGACGTATCTGAAGTCCCAAAAAGAAGGATAGTTATCCAAGTAATGACATTTCAAATTCATTATGCATATCCTTTTCAAATATCTGGCTTAACATGTCATCATCACTACCAAAAATAATATCATCAACATAAACTTCAATTAATAAAATACTATCTTGACTTACCTTGATGTAGAGGTTGTTGTCTGCACTTCCTTTTCTAAACCCTTCCTGTTGTAGATATTTATCCAATCTAGAGTACAATGCTCTAGGATCCGGTTTTAAACCATACAAGGTATTCTTTAATTTACACACATAATCTGTGTTCTTTGGCAACTGAAATCCTTATGGTTGTTCAATGTAGACTTCTTCTTCAAGTTCCCCATTCAAAAAAGTTGATTTTACGCCCATCTAATACACTTTAATATTTTTGGAGCATGCATAAGCTAAAAGCAATCAGATTGCTTCCATTCTGGAAACTGGGGAAAATGTCTCTTCAATGTTGATTCATTCAACCTGTGCATATCCTTTACATACCAATCTATCTTTGTTCTTTGCAACATGTCCATATTCATTCAATTTATTCATGTATACCCACTTTGTGTCAATCACATTCTTATCCTTTGGTCTTGGAACCAATTCCCAAGTGTCCTTTTTATCTATTTCATAAAATTCTTCATCCATGGCCTTATTCCAAAATTCATCCTTGATGGCCTCTTCAAAACAGGTTGGTTCAATCGTAGATGTGAGTGCTAGGTGCATTTGTTCTAGTGAAAGCATTCTTCTCCTAGTCTCAACTCCTACATATTTGTTTTTGATAATATGATCTGAAGGATTATTCTTTTGTACTCATCTGCTAGGTGTCTTTGGAGTCACTTACTGAACTTGCTCTTCTACTTCTGTCGGATCCTCTTCGTCTTCCCCTTCTTTTTCATCTTTTGTTTCTTCTTCGTAAAGTTGTTCCAATGATTCATTTTCTTCTTCCTTTAATTCGTGTCTACCTGTTTCATCAATTGTTACATTGATGATTTCCATAACTTTGTTCAATCTCAGGTTCTAACACTTTTATGCTTTTCTTGTACTTGAGTAACCAACAAGTACTCATGTGTCCACACAAGAATCAAACTTTCCCATTCTTCTATCTTCTCTTTTGATGTATAATTTGCTTACAAAAACTTTGAAGTGCTTCACATTTGTTGGTCTTCCTTTCCATAGCTCATAGGGAGTTTTCTCAGTGTTGTTTCTGAGCATTTATTTGTTTTGAATGTGAACTGTTGTATGCACTTCCTATGTCCAAAAGATATCTGTCAACTTGGAATCCATTAACATTGTTTGAGCCATTTCATGTATTGTCATGTTCTTTCTTTCAACAAATCCATTATGTTGAGGTGTCCTAGCAATGGAGAATTGCCATTTTATTCTGTGATTGTTGCAGTAGTCCATAAATTCCTTTAAAGTGAAATCTTCTCCATTATAAGATCTCAAGCATTTTATTTTTGAATCCATTTCATTTTCAACCATTTCCTTGTAGATCTTGAAGTTTTCAAAAGCTTTTGACTTATTCTTGAGAAATCAAACTGCAATCATTATTGTATAATCATCAACTAATAACAATAAGTATTTATCACATTTTAAACCCTTTGTTGTAGTTGGTCCAACTAGATCAGTATGCACAATTTCCAGTGGTCTTATCGTTGAATATTCCTTTGATTTGAACCTAGTCTTTGTTTGTTTTCCTTGTTGGCAATGCTTGCATAGAGTGTCGGTTGGTTTCATGATCTGGGGCATTTCTCTGACTTCTTCTCTTTTGCTGACTTTGAAAAGTTTATCAAAATGTATGTGACCCATTCTTATGTTCCATAGCCAACTTTCATCTTCCTTTCCTAGACAACACTTTTCATTTCCAATTTCACTTAACACGTATATGTTGCTTGAAGTTCTCGCAGTTGTAGCAATCAATTTTCCTGAACCTTATTTTTTTATCTCGCACTTTTGTGAATTGAAAGTAACTTTATGACCTTGGTCACACATTTGACTCACACTTAGAACATTATGTTTCATATCTTCTACTAGTTGAACAATTCCTTCCTTTGTATTCTTGTTCCCAATTCTGACTGTGCCTTTTCCAATGATTTTAGTTGAATCATCATTTCCGAAGGAGACTGATCCATCTCTTTCCTTTCTTAATGTAAGAAACATGTCTCTATCACCTATCATGTGTTTTGAACAACCATTGTCAACATACCAACCACGTTTCTTCTATTTAGCTTGTAGAGCGAGTGTACATTCTTCATTGTTGTATTGATTCTGCTTTATTATCCATGTCCTTTTCTAAGGTTATTCTCTGTGATTGTTGTTGTTCTGTTGTGGTTCTCTAGGAGGGATTTTCATTCTGCAATCTTTGTCCATGTGTCCAAATTTGTTACACTTGTATCATTCCACTTCAGTGCTCAATGATTCAAATCTGTTGTAACTTCTTCTCTGTGTTTCACTAGTCCTTCTTGGATAACCCTATTGTGTATGAAATTCAAATTTGTTTGTGTTCATGTTGTTAGCTCTGCAATTCACATCTTTATGTCCAAAATTATTACATGCATAGAATAAACCAAAAAATATAGTTTGATACCTGGGAGTTGAAGATCTTTTGAAAGGAGGTGCTCTTATGAATCCTTCTTCTTCCTGAGACCTATCTATTTATGTTGGTCATTGATTCTGAAATCTAAATATTCTTGGTGGAGGAGTGTCCCTGTAATTTTCTCTGTAGACCTTCCTATCCCCTTTGATTGTTTATGCATAGATTTTCTGATATGTTTCTTGTTCTGTTGTTTTGGAGCTTGATCCGTTTTCCCTCTGATTGTATCCAAGTCCAGACTTGTCATGATTAGGCCTTTGACTGCTGACAATGTCATTCAAAACTTTTGAACTGTTCTGCGTATTTTTATTTTCAAGATCATTTCTTAATGTGACAATCTCTGCTTCCAAATTTTCAATGATCCTGTCTCTTTATTCTAGTTGTTCTTTGATTAATTCTTCAATTATTTTATCTTCTTCAATTTGAACCTTCAAATTTGTGATCATTTTTTCTAATTCCTGAGTGTCTTATTTCTTGTCTAGTTCCACTTGTAGCTTCTTATTTTTCCTATTTTCTCTTCTCATAAATTCCATGGCACTCATCAATTCCTCTCAGTAGTCAACTTATGCCTCTTCAATTTCTTCTTCAACTTATTCATATTATACTTCAGAGTCTTCTTTATCATAGTCTTCTTTATCATAGTCTTCTACTTCCATGAATAGAACCCTTTCTGTCTCACTGTCACCGACTTCATCTTCATCTGATGATGAGATGTCTTATTTGGTGCATAAGATTTTCTTGAAAATTTTATTTGTGGTTCTTTTGCCTTTATATGTTAGTCTGCTTTTTGATTCACCTTCATCATTTCTCTTTTTCTTATGAAGACATTTGTTATCAAAATGACAAATACCATCACAATCAAAACATATTAAATGAATCTTACCTCTATACCTACCATTGGTTCCCTTGTTCAGTCTTCTGACAAAGTTGGCCACTTCTTCATCATCTTCCGAGACGACACTATTCTTGTTATGTTCTTTTTCTTGTTGCTTTCCCTTTTGCTTTGATCTTTTGGATGCTTTGAAGGCTGCTACGTTTACATTTGGATTTTCATGTTCATTTCTCATTTCATATGCTGTGAAGATTCTATGTAGTTCGTCCATGCTTATTGAGTTTAGATCTTCTCTTTCTTCTAGTGTTGATATCTTAGGGTCAAATCTCATAGGAAGAGATATTAGTACCTTTTTAATAATTACAGATTCTTGAATTTCTTCTCCCAATCCTATGATTGCATTTATTGTTTCATCAACTCGTAAGAATTAAGCTGCAATATTCTAATGTTCCTTCATCTTTAGTTGTTCGAAATGACCTCTGTAAGTTTGAAGCTTTGTTGCTTTGACTTTTGAATCTCCTTCATAAATATTTCAAAGTTTGTCCCAAATCTCTTTAGCGGATTTACAATGTGCAACTTTAGTGAATACCATTTCACCAAGACCATTCAGAAGTGCATTTGTGGCTTTCGAATTATTCTGACCGAGTTCCATTGCTTTGTCATTTGTTGGAGGAACTGTTGGTATTGGGTATCCATCTACAATTGATTGCCAAATTTCAAATCCCTGTTGTTGCTCTCCATGATCTACCATTCAGTGGTTAAACTGATTTATGAAGGAACCTGCTCTGATACCAATTGTTGGATTACTTAAAGGGGGGGTGAATCAGTAATAGAGAAAATTAATCTTTTTTAACCATATAATCCAAGTGTTATATCAATGTAGCATTATCATCCAATAATTGCAGAGTAAATAAGCAATGAAAAAATGAACAATCATACGCATACACAGTACACCAGTGTTTTACATGGAAACCCAAAGTGGGAGAAAACCACAAAATGTTTTTTCGTATAAGTCTTGAATAATTGCATTCATTGGAAGCACCAACTTCCTTTGTTTTCCAGCTTCAACTAGAAGGAGGCTTTGACCCCCTATTTTCTCCAGCTACAACCTGAGGGAAGCTCCAACTCTTCAATTCTCTAGCTACAACCAACAAGAGGCTACAACCCCCTATGTTATTTGGCTACAACCGAAAGGTGGCTACAACCACTTGTCCTTTCCCCGTCCAACCGCCCTGATGTATAAGTAGAATGATGGAACCACTGTCACACTATCACTGTGAGATATATTGTTGTAAACCTGTGCCAATAAACATGCACCAAACAACCTGTACCAATAAACCTGAAACATGCATCAACCTGTAATCAAATTGTACCATAAACAAGTGCATCAACCATGCACCAACCTATATCAAACAATCTGCAATCAACCTGTACCATAAACAAGTGCATCCAACCATGTACCAAGTATGTAACAATCATGTATCAACTACTCATCAACTCTGACTCATCAATATGTACCAACATCATCAACTATACACCTCATGTATGTGTCAACTCATCAACTACTTGTCTCAACCATGTACTCAACATGTACCTCAACCAAAAGCCCTCATCAATTTCATCATCCAAATATGATTTGTAACTCTGTAATAGACCTGGTGTTTATGATCACATACCTACAAACCTTCCTTAACTTTCACAATAAGAGACTAACATTTTCATCAAAC
>SNQJ01S0058873.1:7815-41453 GCA_010110895.2 Picea sitchensis | reverse complement strand
CTTTCCTTATTTTAGGGCTAACCCACTTCTAACCACTTGTCAACTTAGTAATTTATCCATTGACTTTATTATTTAAATAATTTCTTTTGTATTCACTTTGAATTATAGTACACTCATCACTTCACTTTATTATTTAACTTCTAAAAATCTCTTAAACCACTTTTACTACTTTGACATTTTGGGGCTTCTAGATGATTCATGAGGGTTCTCCAACTTCACATGGCCATAACTCTCTAACCGTGAGGAGTTATGTGACGTTCCACATACCACTGGAAATGGCATGACATGTACTATCCATATAGAATAGTATTACCTACAAATATATCAAAACTCATACCATTATCCATCAAACAAACTTGGGTCCATTACCCAAACCTGGGTTCTCCAACTTCCTTCAAGGGTTGACATCAATAAAAACCAACCTTAATCAACAATATCCCCCTTTGACATTGATGGAAACACTCTGATGCAATATTGAAATCATGTCATGCAATATTGAAGTTATATCACTCATGCTCCCCCTGGAACCATGCCTTTGTCCTCTGCATATATGTGACCATTTCTCCCCTTGGAATCATGCCTCTATCTTTTGCATCTGATAAATATCTCCCCCTTTGTCATCAATGGAAAATGTATCTTTCCATCTGGGGAAACTCCCCCTAACTGAATTGTTCTCTTTATGGTGCTTCCTCGTGTACATCTAAGACATATACGATAAGCATTCAAAAGCATTCATTTTGGAGTAGAAATAAATCCGAGTCTCTAGAGAAGATACTAAAAGGCTTCTCGTGGAAGTGGTTTTGTGAATATGTCTACCACTTGTTCTTTTGTGCCCACATACTCAACTCTGATGTTCTTTTCTGCAACCTGTTCTCGTAGAAAGTGATACTTGATTGGAATGTGCTTTGTGTTGGAGTGCATCATCAGGTTCTTTGAGATATTGATGGCACTTGTATTATCACAATAGATTGTAATGGGCTCATCATACTCAACCTGTATATCTATCAGAGTTTGTTTCATCCATAGAACCTGTGTACAACATGTTGTTGCCACAATATACTCTGCCTCAGATGTAGATAAATATATTGATGAATGTTTTTTGCTTATCCATGATACTAAACACTCACCCAAGTAGAACGTTTTTCCACTAGTGCTTTGTTGGTCATCAATACAACATGCCCAATCTGCATCTGCGTAGGCAATAAGCGATAGATCCTTTCCTTTTGGTTACCATAATCCAAACTCTTTTGTTCCTTTGAGATATCAGAAAATCCTCTTCACTGCTAAGACATGTGATTCCTTTGGTGTTGCTTGAAATCATGCCACATGTCCAACTTCCTGCATTACATCTGGTCTGGATGTTGTCACATCTACCAATCATTGACATGTATTGCCTCTGATCTGTAGAATTTGAATCATCATCTTTGCTCAACTTGCAACTAGTTTGCATGGGAGTGATAACTGGTTTGCAATCTTCCATTCCGAACCTCTTTAGCATTTCTCTGATATACTTGGTTTGAGAAATAAAAATTCCTTAGTTTCTTTGACATATCTGAAGTCCCAGAAAGAAGGATAGTTCTTCAAGTAATGACATTTAAAATTCATTCTGCATATCCTTTGCAAATTTCTGGCTTAACATGTCATCATCACTACCAAGAATAATATCATCAACATAAACTTCAATTAATAAAATACTATCTTATCTTACCTTGATGTAGAGATTGTTGTCTGCACTTTTGTTTTTCAACCCTGCCTACTGTAGATATTTATCCAGTCTAGAGTACCATGCTCTAGGAGCCTGTTTTAGACCATACAAGGCCTTATTTAATTTACACATATAATCTGCATTCTCTGACAACTGAAATACTTCTTGTTGTTCAATGTAGACTTATTCTTCAAAATCCCCATTCAAAAAAGCCAATTTTACGTCCATCTGATACACTTTAATATTTTTGGAGCATGCATAAGCTAAAAGAAATCAGATTGCTTCCATTCTGGAAACTGGGGAAAATGTATCTTCAAAGTCAATTCCTTCAACATGTGCATATACTTTACATACCAATCTATCTTTGTTCCTTGTAACCTGTCTATCTTCATTCAATTTATTCATGTATACCCACTTTGTGTCGATCACATTCTTATCCTTTGGTATTGCAACCAATTCCCAAGTGTCATTTTTCTCTATTTCATCCAATTCTTCATCCATGGCCTTATTCCAAAATTCATCCTTGTTGGCCTCTTCAAAACAGGTTGGTTCAATCATAGATGTGAGTGCTAGGTGTGTTTGTTCTGGTGAATGCATTCTTCTTCTAATTTCAACTCCTACATCTTTGTTTTTGATAATCTGATCTGAAGGATGATTCTTCTCTACTCGTCTACTAGGTGTCTTTGGAGTCACTTGTTGAACTTTCTCTTTTGCTTCTGTCAGATCCTCTTCATCTTCCCCTTATTTTTCATCTTTTGTTTCTTCTTCGTAAATTTGTTCTATTGATTCATTTTCTTCTTCCTTTAATTCTTGTCTACTTATTTCATCAACTGTTACATTGATTCTTTCCACAACTTTGTTCAATCTCAGGTTGTAACACTTGTATGATTTTCTTGTACTTGAGTAACCAACAAGTTCTCATTTTTCCACACGAGAATCAAACTTTCTCATTCTTCCATCTTCTCTTTTGATGTAGCAATTGCTTCCAAAAACTCTGAAGTGCTTCACATTTGTTGGTCTTCCTTTCCATATCTCGTAGGGAGTTTTGTGATTGTTGTTTCTGAGCATTACTCTGTTTTGAATGTGAACTATTGTATGCACTATCTGTGTCCAAAAAATATTTTTCAATTTGGAATCCATTAGCATTGTTCGAGTCATTTATTGTACTGTCTTGTTCTTTCTTTCAACAACTCCATTCTGTTGAGGTGTCCTAGCAACAAAGAATTTCCTTTTTATTCTGTGACTGATGCAGTAGTCCATAAATTCCTTTGAATTGAAATCTCCTCCATTATCATATCTCAAGCATTTGATGTTTGAATCCATTTCATTTTCAACCATTTCCTTGTAGATCTTGAAGTTTTCAAATTCTTTTGACTTATTCTTGAGAAATAAAACTATAGTCATTCTTGTATAATCATTAACTAATGCCATAAAGTATTTCTCACCTTTTAAACCCTTCGTTGTAGTTGGTCCAACTATATCATTATGCACAATTTCCAGTGGTCTTGTCGTTGAATATTCCTTTGATTTGAACCTGGTCTTTGTTTTTTTTTTGAACTGTTCTGCATATTTTTCTTTTGAAGATCCTTTCTTAATGTGACAATCTCTTCTTCCAAATTTTCAATGATCCTGTCTCTTTCTTCTAGTTGTTCTTTGAGTGATTCTTCAATTCTTTTATCTTCTTCAATTTGAACCTTCAAATTTGAGATCATTTGTTCTAATTCCTGAGTGTCTTCTTTCTTTTCTAGTTCCTCTTGTAGCTTCTTGTTTTTCCTCTTTTCTCTTCTGATAACTTCTATGGCACTCATCAATTCCTCTCGGTAGTCAAATTTTGCCTCTTCAATTTCTTCTTCGACTTTTTCATATTCTACTTCAGAGTCTTCTACTGCCATGAATAGAACCCTTTATGTCTCACTGTCACGGACTTCATCTTCATCTGATGATGAGATGTCTTCTTTGGTGCATAAGCGTTTCTTGAAAATTTTCTTTGTGGTTCTTTTTCCTTTATATGTTTGTCTTCTTTTTGAGTCACCTTCATCATTTATCTTTTTCTTATGAGGACATTTGTTAGCAAAATGACCAATACCATCACAATTAAAACAAATTAAAGGAATCTTACCTCTATACCTACCGTCATTTCCCTTGTTCAGTCTTCTGACAAAGTTGGCCACTTCTTCATCATCTTCCGAGACGTCACTATTGTTGTTATGTTCTTTTTCTTGTTTCTTTCCCTTTTTCTTTGATCTTTTGGATGCTTTGAAGGCTTCTTCTTTTACATTTGGATTTTCCTATCCAGTTCTCATTTCATATGCTATGAATATCTCAGGTAGTTCGTCCATTCTTATTGATTTTAGATCTACTCTTTCTTCTAGTGCTGATATCTTAGGGTCAAATCTCATAGGAAGAGATCTTAGTACCTTTTGAACAATTACAGATTCTTGAATTTCTTCTCCCAATCCTATGATTGCATTTACTATTTCATCAACTCGTAATAAGTAAGCTGCAATATTCTCATCTTCCTTCATCTTTAGTTGTTTGAACTGGCCTTTGTAAGTTTGAAGCTTTGTTGCTTTGACTTTTGAATCTCCTTCATAAATATTTTGAATTTTGTACCAAATATCTTTAGTGGATTTACAATATGCAACTTTGGTGAATATTGTTTCACCAAGACCATTCAGAAGTGCATTTGTGGATTTCTAATTATTCTGATCGAGTTTCACTGCTTTGTCATTTGTTGGCGGAACTGTTGGTACTATATATCCATCTACAATTGATTGCCAAATTTCAAATCCTTGTTTTTTCTCTCCATGATCTACCTTTCATAGGTTAAACTAATTTATGAAGGAACCTGCACTGATACCAATTGTTGGATTACAGAGAGGGGGGTGAATCAGTAATAGAGCAAATTAATCATTTTTAACCATATAATCCATGTGTTATATCAATGTAGCATTATCATCCAATAACTGCAAAGTAAATAAGCAATGAACAAATGAACAATAATACACATACACCGTACACCAGTGTTTTGTGTGGAAACCCAAAGTAGGAGAAAACCACAAAATGCTCTTTCTTATATGTCTTGAAGAATTACATTCATTGGAAGCACCAAATTCCTTTGTTTTCCAACTGCAACTGGAAGGAGGCTCCAACTCCCTAGTTTCTCAGGCTACAACCTGAGGGAATCTCAAACTCCCCAATTCTCTAGCTACAACCAGAAGGAGGCTACAACCCCCTATGTTCTTAGGCTACAACCGGAAGGTGGCTACAACCACCTGTCCTTGCCCCATCCAACCACCCTGATGTATAAGTAGAATGATGGAACCACTATCACACTATCACTGTGATATATACTGTTGTAAACTTGTACCAATAAACATGCACCAAAAAACCTGTACCAATAAACCTAAACCATGCATCAACCTGTACCTCAACCTGTAATCAACCTATACCATAAACAAGTGCATCAACCATACACCAACCTTTACCAAATAATCTGTAATCAATCTGTACCATAAACAAGTGCATCCGGCCATGTACCAAGTATGTACCAATCATGTATCAACTACTCATCAACTATGACTCATCAATATGTACCAACATCATCAAATATACACCTCATGTACATGCCAATTCATGAAATACTTGTCTCAACCATGTACCCAACATGTACCTCAACCAAAATCCCTCATCAATTTCATCATCCAAATCTAATTTGTAACTCTATAATAGACCTGATGTATATGATCACATACCTGCAAACCTTCCTTAACTTTAACAACAAGAGACTAGCATTTTCATCAAAATTTTCTTTAGTCTCACATGATTAGTTTTGGATTAGTCAACAACCCTAACTTGGAAAAATCATAACTATGTACTTGTAATGAATAAAGATCTGAAAATAGTACACAGTGTTCTTCAGTGTGTTTTATGCAATTCCTCTAGGTTTCACTACTTAGAACCTCTCATAAAAGAAATTATAGAAAAAATGGCATACCTTGTTGAATTCTGGCTTATTCTAGAGAGAGAACTTGTAGAGCGTGCCCCACATGGAATATTTGTTGTATGGATCTTAGAAAGCATCATCAAAAGATTTTATCTTCCCTTGAATTTCGGCCTTCTTTAATTCACCTTCTCTCTAAAATTCAGCTTAGATATCCTTTGGTTACCTTAGTCGCATGTACATATTCAATATGTTCAAGTGTGATATGAAATGAGAGAGCCTTGCCTCTTATTTATACTTTCATGTAGCTTCCTCAAGGGGTTACCTTTTAAACAACTTAACCCACTTTCCTTATTTTAGGGTTAACCAACTTCTAACCACTTGTCCGATTAGTAATTTATCCATTAACTTTATTATTTAAATAATTTATTTTGTATCCACTTTGACTTATAGTACACGCATCACTTCACTTTACCTCAAGGTGTTACCTTCTAACCATCTTAAACCACTATCCTTATTTTAGGGCTAACCCACTTTTAACCACTTGTCAACTTAGTAATTTCTCCATTAACTTTATTATTTAAATAATTTCTTTTGTATTCACTTTGAATTATAGTACACTCATCACTTCACTTTATTATTTACCTTCTAAAAATCCCTCAAACCACTTTGACTAGTTTGACCTTTTGGGGCTTCTAGATGACTCATGAGTGTTCTCCAACTTCACATGGCCATAACTCTCTAACCGTGAGGAGTTATGTGACATTCCACATACCAATGGAAATGGAATGACATGTACTATCCATATAGAATAGTATTACTTACAAATATATCAAAACTCATACCATTATACATCAAACAAACTTGGGTCCATTACCCAAACCTGGGTTCTCCAACTTCCTTCAAGGGTTGACATCAATGACAACCAACCTTAATCAACAATACTTTGTGTGCACAAGAGGATGGATTCTCTTGTATGCACATGTAAGTATACCATGTACAAAATAAAAATAGAAATGGTGTGTGACGCCAGCATGGTTGCATGCGCAATAGTGAACACATGTTCATAGTGGATTACGCACGCAGTAAAGTTGTGTGCTCATTATTCTTGTGTGTGTAGTTGTATTGAGTTACCTTCATTGTTATAAGTTGTGTCAAAAGAGGAAATTTTGGGTGGCGCAACTCAACTTGGGGTTGACGCATTACTTCAAGTAATTTTTCACAAACTCATGTTATAGAGTAGAATCTACACACTGGATTTTGGAGTAGAATTATTCAATAGTAAGTTGGGTTATCTTAAAGTATGGTATCATAAGTAGTTTGGTAACGATGAAATTACATCATATGCATGTAGGTGCTCCCAAACACTACACAACACACATCCAAGGGTACTACATGCAAGACCAAGACCACACACGTCTAGGGGTACTACATGGATCTTGATGTGGAAGAGTTTGTTCATCTCCTTCTCTTACTGGTGATGAAGGCTACTCAAATTCACCTACTTCTGCACTAATTTGTTGATAATATTCTCTTCCACATCAAATTTTTTTTCAACCTTATTTCTCAAATCTATGGATATAAGATTATTTTTCTTTGCATCCTTATTGCAGTTCTTTGGGCTCAACTCTTTATGTAGTTTCCAACACTTTTTCTCAGTGTGACCATCAATGTTGCAATGGTTGTTGATATCCTTGCACTAATGTGTAGTGGTTTTCATATTCTTTTCCTCACCCGCCCCCCCTTCCACTTCTTCTTCCCCTCATTGGAAGCTTCTTGGTTCTCTTTCTTCTTGGAACTGCTTAGATTATCTTTCTTTTGGCCTATGTTTTCCAAGTATTGTGCTTGTACACATACCTTGTCCATTTTGCTTCACTTGAAAAGCATCACTTAGTTTCATAGATGATTATGTAGACCCCCCAAATACTTGAGGAGTTCATCTGGGTTCTTGGGAGAGATACTTATCATGATGGTCAACTTTCTAAACTCACCGATGTACTCATGTGCACTCTACCCCTTCCTTTCCCTAAAGTAATTCCAATGGATCCATTGGTCCTATGCATACCTAATAGGATAGTATTGGGACTTGATGAGGGTTTTAAAATCCTCCTGCTTAGTTATTGATGGATCACCATCCATCCTAAGTGTCTTTTTGTGGCTTTCCCACCAAGTTGAATAATTTCCCTCTAAATTCAGTCTGGAAAATGATATATTTTGCTCCTCATATATATGGAGAATGTTGAAATAAACTTCTAGTTTCTACAACCAATGATTCAATGTTAATGCATCGATCTCGCATTGGTATGGATTTTTGTCCACTTTGGCTTCTATATTAAATGGGGACTATGAAGGGTTAACGACACTTGAACTGGGATACTCTTTCTCAAGCTCTTTCCTTGACTACTTTTCTAGGTCTTCATTATCTCATGATTTCTTCTCTAATCTGATATCTTAGTTAGAACATTCAACCTCCCCGAACGATATGAGTTTTCTTACTAGATCTACCATGAGGAGGGACATATTTTGAGAGATGCCAGTGAATTTATCTTCCATCCTCGCAAATATCTTGTATGTTGGATCTCGAGGGTTGTTGTGAATAGACTCATCCACCATTGCTTGGGTTCCACGACTGATGGGTATTCTATATGCACTAAATCCCTCAATTAAATTGTCAACCCGGGGTAATTAAACCTAGAGTTGTAGAACTATATGTGCCAAGGAAGAAAAGATAGAGGAAGTATAGTCTAACTAAGGAGATGGGCTATCTGAGGGCTAATCTACTTAATAAAAGACTATCAATGAGAAAACCCTATCAAGGAACTTGAACTATTTACCCTAAGCAACTTTTAAACAATGGATCGATGGATTGTTCCTAAAGAAGCAAATGAAAACCCTACTTTGAACAAGTTAACTTAATCAATCTAATGAGAAAAATCAAGTCATCTATTTAATCTATTCAACTTAATGAGCAATAGAAACAACAAATTAATCTAATCAATCTATTCAAATTAATGAGTAGCAACAAGTAAGCAAGTAAACAAGCAAACAACTAACCTATTAAAACTTATTTGGCAAGTAAACTAATCAAAACTACTCAACAAGTAACTAATCAAAATCATTCAGCAAGTGAACTTTATTCTTAGGATAAAAATCATAATTACTTCTAATCTGCAAAGGGAAATCTTAACCTATTTAATTAAAAGAATCATGACAATATTCAAAGATTAATCAACAACTATTCTTAATATACAATAATAAGAAACTTCAAATATGATGATTATGTCTTTGGTGTCTTATGACATCACGATGGCATATAATGATTAGTGATAGATCAAGAGGAATAAATTAAATTTAACTTCTATGGAGAAATGAAAAGTATGATTCAAGCAATCTAACGAGAGCTTAGCCATCATAGAAGAAATATCAATTATCCTGAAAATCCATGTGATCTCCCAATTTATGCATTAATTGTCAATAATAAGAAAACACTATTCTACTCAATTCAAATGAACTATTATGCTAATGTAAGAAAATTCACATGATTAAAAACTCGTAACTAAAACTTACTCAAACTCAAACTTCTAATTAAAACTGCAATTTAAATCTAGAATGGAAATTTCATAAATTAAATAAAGCTAATTCTATTATTAAAAACTCAGATTTCAAATTAAAATGCTTATAAGAACATAATTCTAATTCTAATTATACCTTAGCATACTACAAAAAAAATGATAAGCAAACTAGATTCAGGAAAGCATGACTAAAACTGAGAATGAAATTAACAAAACTCACAACTATTAATCCATCGAAACTTGTCAAAAAAACTATGTACTCTGTGTTAAATTAATACTATGTTCTAGCTACTCTGTTTAACCTACGGAAATTCAATTTAGCATTTAACACACAACAAGGTTAGTAGTTTTCAATCCATTTACTAATGATTAAAAAGACACAGCATATTAACAACTATCTCCTACAAGCAACCTGCAAAAAGGAAATTTGAACAATTAAATGATGAACAGCAAACACAACATGTAAAATGATAAAAACACATATAACAGAAAATGAAGGAAATAATAATTGCACAACTAAAATATACAAGCTATATATCTAAGTATTCACCTAGACCATTGGTGGGCCCCCGAGCAGGTCATGTCTACTCCTCAATAGCAAATTGTGAGCTAAATATACATGATTCTGGCATTAAATTAAAAAACATAGTCTAGAACAAGTTTGTGGAAATGTGTGTAGTTACACAGCAAAATGATTCTAACAATTCTTGACACTTTGTTTGACCACTATTGTGGTATTTATAATAATTATAATTCGATAGGTCAACCACTAGAAGGGTCGACCTCCTCTAAAAATGGTGAATTCCATTAAATACGCTATAACTACCTTTGGCTTCTAAAAATTGAACGAGCCACTCAATGATCAACATAACTGCTTGATCTGAGATGTCAAGAGCTCAATAGTTGGAGGCCACGAGGGTGAACAAAACCCATGTCGTTGATTCTCCCAACACAGGCCGCCAATATAACAATCGCCAACTTGCCCACGCTCCTAGTGTTGGATGCAGTGGTGGACACGGTGTCAGATGAAGTACCAGACGTAGTGCCGAATGGAGTACCAGATGAGCTATTGGATGGAAAAAAACATTGCAAATTTTCCTTGTGACACACAGATCGTGCAATAGCTTCTCATAATCATTAAATTGAACTGAATTAAACTCAAAACCATCACAAAACATCAATTTCACATACCTGGTATAAAGCTATGACGAATTGATATCAAATCCTTCAAAACTTCTTCAAAATAGTTAAATACACATATAATACTAGTACAAAAAGGATTCAATCATCATCATAAAACAACCAAATCACGAGCCCAATAGAGACTTTTTACTAAAGCCAATTCCTAGATCATGCAACTTTCCACAGATATCCCAAAGAAACCTACTCTAATATCAATATTATCTATAAACTTCCATGGATAATCCACTAGAAAAGTTCATCACAACAGATCTTAAATTATTCTAAAATCTTAGATTTTGTAGTTTATTTCCTTAGATCCTAGATTAGTTAATTAATGTCTTTGCTTGAATTTATGAAATTAATTGAATATGAAAATGAAAGAATATGCACAAATATACACACAATCCACACAATTGAACACAAGATGTGTCCTAGGAAACCCAATATGGGAGAAAACCCAGCTAGAAGGTGAGGCCTATGCTCTGCTCTCTTTTTTTCCAATTATGGAAAGAAAGTACAAAGAAAGAGGCACTCACTATGGATTTTCCATGACACTTTGGCCTGAACGAATTCTACAGAATCTCCTACCTCCTCGAATATTCTCTCAAAATACCACTTCTTGGATGCTCTACTCAACTATGGAACAAGTACAATACAAAATAATGGAACCCCTTATCCTTCTAGCGGCCTCATATTTAACATAGTCTGATATCCATCTAGGGGTAGGGTTTTGACTTCCTCAACCCTCAACTGTGATAAGGTTTTGGATCTTCTAGAATCATCTTGAAATTCTACACATGGTTATCCCCATATTTGTGAGTAATGAGGGATGATATGGAATCCTATCATATGAACTCTGATTAAGTCATTTGAAGGTTCTAGAAGGTTCTAGACGATTTGTTTTTACCTAATTTTCCAAATTGGGACCAGCCACTAAAATGGATCTACAAGATGATTCCTCCAATTTTTTCCACCTAGAAAGTGTCGAGATAGATGAAAAATTATATAGTGATCCAATCTAGATCAAGTTTGGTTTGTTGAACATGAACCTGGAACAACACCATCACTTCCTAGATGGGTCCATAAGATAGAAGAAGAAACTGGTGATTTTTCTGGTGATTCTATAGATCAACATCGCACACATTCATAGTTCTAGTGAGCCTCCTCTCGTTTGGCTCAAGTTTTAGAGACTCGTGATATAAAAACACTTGCAGAAGTTTTTGGCCATTCAGATTGGGACACAACAATGAATGAAGAATTGTGTTCCTTAATGGTGAATGATACTTGGGACCTTTAACCTCTTTTGAAAGGAATAAAACTTATAAGATGAAAATGGGTGTATAAAACTAAGTATACATTAGATGGAATTATTGAAAGACATAAGGCATGGTTAGTTTCCAAAGGATTTTCTCTAGTTGAATGGATTGACTATAATGAAACCTTTAACCCGTAGCTAAAATTAATTCCATATTCCTTTCTCTAGTCCTTTCCACCTCACATAACTGGGAGGTCCATCATATGGGTGTTAAATCCACATTCTTGCATGGGGATTGCAAGAACACATTTACATGGAACAACCTCATGGCTATGTTCAGAATAACTCCAACCTTGTTTTCTCCTTAAGAAATCTGTATATGGTATTAAGAAATCTCCTTGGGATTGTTACGATAAAATGGATAGCTTTCTTCTTGATATTGGCTTTTCTATATTTCATTCTAACCCCAATGTCTATAAAAATAAAGTAGGTAACCATCTCATAATAGGAATTATTGTTGTCCCTCGACCAAGTTTTGGGGAAACTTTGGTCATATTTGACCCACTTTTGGACTTCGACACGTTGGTCGAAGGAGTGCCCAGACAGAGCTGAGATCGTGGATCTCACCGATTTTGAGGGTTAAGTGGACCCTGTAAAGGGTCCTCTAGGGTTTTGTAATAGATTTTTGGGGATTTCGGCCCATGGGGTTTTCCCATGATTAGGCCTTATTATAAGGGTTTGTAAAATATAAATAAAGAATAATGTATTGTAGAAGTAGCTAGCGAAGTGAATGTAGTTCTATGTGAACAGAGTTGCTTTGTGAAAGGGAATGTATGTGTGTTAAGGATTTGTGCTCAATAGAGGGTTGGCTCTATGCCTTGACCTAGTTTTGGAAGGAGGATCTAATGCTCAATGTGCGGATCTCTTGTCTGGTGCAAAGATTGACTCTGTGGCTTAGTGCACATGAGTGAATGAATGTAAGATTTGGGCAAATAATAAAGAGGCAAAGGGGTTTGTGGGCGTAGCCCCACCATAGGGTGAACCACGTATATCTGGTGTCTCATGGTTTTCTTTGTGTTGTGTTATTTCGGTTTTGAATTTGCTTAATGCTTTGATTATGATGTGTAATAGATAGATATTTTGTTGCTTAAGTGCTTGGTTTATGTTAAAATGCTAGATTTGACTTATAATGCTAAGTGCTAAGTACTCGGGGTATATTGTCATTTGTTGTTACTGTGTCGATCTATCTTTGATTATGTTTTGCGATGTTAATAGGGTTAATAAACTAATGCATGTCACTTCCTAAGCGTTAACATAATATTCTACAAAGTGTTATTATCACATATCTGTGTCCCATCTTGGTTACGTACACATGCGTCCTGTAACACTCCCTACTTCTACCTCGGGTGAAACTTCGCCTGCTTCGCAGGTGTTTCCAAAAGGGTCGGTAGTTGGGGTTTTGTTGGTGCGTTATTAAGCGTTGAACCCTGGGTTTGCCCCTGTGCCAACAAATGGTTCCATAGTCGAGACGTGAAACTGTGATGGTTGGGAACTGAAGTAAAGAAAAAGAGAAGCTATGTACGTAGATATGATGTTCAAGTGCGCAATCGTCTACTTGACTTGCGAAGCTTTGTACCAAGAAAGTAAGTTGTTCTGAAGAAAAGAGGTACGATCCTAAAAGAGGTAAAGATTTGTGCTTTGGTAAGAGAAAGATAAGTGAAATTTTTTTTTTTGAAAGAATGAACTTAAGTATGTTTAATATATTTTATCCTAGTCTGAAGGCTAGGGCGTAGTTGAAAGAAAGAGTTGATTTGAGTAAATTTAATGGAAATGAAGAAAGATATATTATTCCTATGCATAGAGATATTTTTTGGACTAATAAGTGGATGCGGGAACCTAAAAATATTTTTTGTAGATTGCAGGTCTAGCACTATGATCCTAGGGGAAGTCTGCAGTACAGAAAAGGTTGGGAAACGTTTAAAATAAAAAGAGGATTGACATTGTGTTATAATTGTAGAAGGTTGGGACATCTTGCTAAGGAATGTCCTGAGGTAGGCCCTATTTGTCTTTGTTGCAAGGTTGTTGGTCATGAGGTTGAGCATTGTCCAAGAATTATTTCTAAAGTTGAAGGGATGAACATAAGACAAGAAAACTATGAAGAAAGTCAAGAGACTAAGGGAATGTTAGAAAGTCATAAAGATAAAAGGACATAGAAAGTTCAAACTATGTTATTACAATTGAAATAAATGATGGATGTTCATAAAGATGCCAGTTTACTAGAAATCTTGAAAGAAAAACAACGCATAAGTTCAAGAATAGAAGACCTCGACATAGACTGTGTCTTGGATGAAGAAACACAAGTGAACCTTATGAAAGAAGAAACTTGGGGAATCTTGGGAAAGCCTACTTTGGTACCTTCGTTAGGAAGGATAGGCTTGTTTAAGGGAAAGATGATAACCTTATGTGGAAGAGTTACTAATGTACCTACTATTGTTCATGGAACATCGAATGAAGAAGAATTTGAAGTCATTAGGTTTGTTGGGGACAATTCCCCTTTCCCACTATTGCTAGGTAAGACTTGGATTAAGAAGGATCAAATCAGAAGGAAAGAAGAGGAAGAATCTACAGAAAATAAAAAGCAAGAATTAAGGGATTTCATAGCTAAGAAAATAGACCGACTAATAGAAGAACGAGAGGATAAATCGAAGCAACAGAGAAAAGTAACAACGTAGGATGGAAAGAAGGAAAGAGAATTAGTTGTCAAGGTTGAAAGAATGCAAGAAGGCTTGAAGAACCTATCTATTCAAGAAAGAAGTATGTCCACTCAGGAAGTGTTAAGAAAAGGGATATTAACTTCAGACCCTTTGAGGGCACCTCAATAGTGCCAAGCCACTACACTAGGGGAAGATAAGAATAAGAATGGAAATAGGATTCCATAAACAGTTAGAGAGACTAAGATCAAAGGAAAGAAGGCAAGGAAGCTCAATAAAAAGAAGGCTAAGTTGGAAAAGCTACAAGAAGTTACAGAAACTAGATGGAGGACTTCGTAGACTGGAACCTCACAGGAGGCAGGTTCCGAGGATTTGAACCTCGTTGGAACAGCAGGTCCGTGCAGACTTGGACTTCGCCTTGAAAAATTTAGATGACCGTTGGAGGTGCCTTGACCGTTAGAATGATGCTCAGGAATGGTTAGAAAATGCATTTATGGGCTTATGGACCTCTTTTGGACGTTGAGACCGCACCATAATGGACAAATTTACATTGATGGAAGTATTTCCTGGCCGTTTGAAGATCCGTCATGATACCCTACTTATTTAACTCATCGGTCGCTACGCTGGGATCACTTTTTTCTACCAGTGATTGACTGAGCTAAGAAGAGAATTGTCCAAGTCTCAAGTTGTGTTTCCTGCTGCTATTTGGAACTAGACCTTGCATGTCCGTTTTTCTACCCTGCATGTCTGTTAAAATCCATAATGTTGGGGGAACCTAGCGAATTGGAGAATTCTATCGAGGAATTCCTTAAGAATCTAATAGACGACAGACTTATATCCGAAGGTATCCAAGCGTCATCGACTAGGGGACTGTAGGCTTCCCCTTCGACTGGACGTTGTTTTGTCCATGTCAACCCCATAACTGAGCAGTGAAGTAAGCACCGCGGTGATCTGGCTAATGCAAAGAATATCACATCGATCCTACCTGAATATATTCCACCTATGGTTGGCACTGTTAACCGCGACAGTATCCCTCGAGACTTTTAGTACTCCATTTTTACTGCGTACATTCCGAAAGGAATTCGCATAGTTAGGAGTCAGCTAGGACAGATCTCGTTGTTGAAGAAAAACGACTTCAACTTAGGAGACCGGAAGAACTACGCCATGTTAGCGCCCCACCGATACTTAACAAAGACAACTAGAAAGAAACATCACCTCGTATCACAGCCATGGATTAAGGGGTTGGCGTATTCCACCGTGTTGAATGTAATGAAGATCCCGCATTTTGGCCACCACACTACTACAAATTGAAAAATTTGCGATGAAGGTACTCTTTCATCGTAACATGCAAGAGAAAAAGTTCAATTTTTCTAAATCCACCCCGTATTCGTCACTATCTCGATGCATGTAGTTTGACTAAATTATTATGGTCAATGTTTGTCTCAAGAGAGATTAATGTAGTTTGTCTGTCGTAAGAGCGATGACTTACCTAACCTTAAAATTGATCGTTAAAAATGACCTAAAATAAATAGGTAAAAAAAGAAATATTTTTAGGTCATGTTCGTCGCAATTGCGATGATAGTGACCTAAAATTGGACTATAAATATTAAACGATGTAATGGTGTTGCGACAATCTTGGTATCACAATGACGATTCCGAAAGGGTATTTTTGTGCGGAAAAATGTCACAGAATGTTATTAGAAGTGGGGAAAAAAGTAAAGCGGGTGAAAAAGGTGATGGTATATGTTATTTCCCTTGTAAAAAAAGTTGCCTCAGACGTCCCGTAAGAATTTTAATAGAAACAACTACAAAACATTGTAGGAAATATGGTCACATTGATGGCGGATCGAATGAATATCGTCCCATGGTAATTAGCTATATATTCATTATCTTTTTTTATTTTGTCAATTTTATATAAAATTATATATATGTATATATATATTGTTTGAATGTTTGTTATAGTATACACTAATTTTTCATGATTGTTTGTAATTATAAAGTTAGAGTTTCCCTCTAACTTTCTGTAGAATATTGCACCAAGTATTAGTGGAAATGATGTTGTACAAGATGAGGAACATCATCATGACCAAGCAAATGAGGATCTCATGGAAGAATATGATGGGACAAATCAAGTTAATGATCCCATGGAATAAGATGATGGGACAAATCAAATGATCCAAGGTTTGTTTTCATAGTCGGATGAGGATGGGGAAAATGTTGGTATTTATGATGAACCTCTATTAGAAAAGGCAAATAAACGACTTTATGAAGGATCGAGAGAAAATCTTCTCTATGCTACATTGTTGCTAGTGAACTTAAAGGTTATGAATAATTTGTCGAACACTTGTATGACACAGATACTAAGGTATGTAATATGTTGCATCTCATATTATACATAAATGTTGATTTTTTTATATTTGTTTTTAGTGTTAATTAATGTGTAAAATAAGAATGCGATTTCTACGATTAATATTCTTACATTAAATAGTTGTTTGTTATGTTGTACATTTTTAGGTGAATTTTTGTTACCATCGTCAAATATTTTACCTCGCTCATATTGAGGTTTGCATGCCATTATGAAAGACATTGGAATGGATTATCAATAAATAGATGCATGTCCTAAAGACCATATTATATATTATGGACAACATGTTTCGAAAACTGAATTCCCGCAAAGTCTTATTAGTAGATATCAAACTGATCAAGTAACAAAAAGGGTGCCTCGAAAGGTTCTTCGTAATATTCCCATAATTCCATGTTTTCAACGATTGTTCAGGTGTGAAAGAATAGCACAATTTATGGATTACCATGCACGTAACAGAAGTGGAGATGGTGTTCTTCAAATGCCTGCCGATGGTTCTGCATTTAGGGAAATTGAGGAAAAATGGGTAGATTTCAAAGATGAACCTCGTAAAGTTAGGCTTTCATTGGCAGCTGATGGTGTTAATCCATTTGGAGAGCTTAGGTCTATTTACTCAGTGTGGCCTATTTTTGTTATCAACAATAACAATCCTCCTTGGATGTCAATAAAGAGGGAGCACATAATGTTGACAATGATTGTTCCAGGTATTTGTTTACATTAATTTTTTGAATTTAACATTTTCATTTGTTTCAATATTTTCATAATATCTTTTGTTTATTTATTTAATTATATATATTACATGATATCATTCCTTTAGTAATTATGTGTAATTTCAAACAATTAGGTAAGTACCAGGTTAAAGATATGAATGTATGTATCGAGCCTCTTATCAACGAGCTACTAAAGTTATGGGTTGTCATCACAATGTATGACATATGTAAACCAATTGGGGAGAAGAAATTTAAATTATTTGGAATACTTTTATGGAAAATTCATGATGCCCCTGGACTAACACATTTTTGTGGTATGTAGCATTATAATATTTCTCTTTAATACTATATAATATTTTAATGTTATCATGGTGCATGTTTAATTTTTAAATAATCTCATCGTATAATTGACATTAATCCATTTGTTACAGGTATGACAAAGATGAGATTTGCATATGAGTTTGTGGCCCTAAGATGAAATATAGTCATTCAAAAAGTTTAGGAAATATGGTGTTTATTAGTATAGGTACCTTCTTCTTAAGAACCATAGGTATGTTACTCTTGAAAAACATCTTTTCAATGGGAAAGAAGAGGCTGGTTTAAAACCATAAAGGAATGACACCTCACCTATGGAGGTTGGAATATAATAGAAATCATCAAGGTACTCAATTTCCTAATGTATCATAGATGCATATAAATGTTTTGGATGTTTATTTTAATCATTAGATTTATTTACCGTGTTGATAATTATTTTTGTGATTTCTTTAATGCTTCATGAAGAATTTGCAATCATCATCATGAGGTATTAATAATGGGCTTCCAGAGGAATGAAATCTTATCCCCACTCAATTCACGTAGAGTTTTCCCTACTGTGAGGAGCTAAAATAGCTCATTTGTTTGATACAATGCATATCGGGAAGAATGTATTTGAAGCGTTATGAATCATAGATGGTAGGAGAGGGACAAAGAAAAAATTGTCAAAATTTATGCGACATTAGAAGTAATCAGCCTGTCACAGTGTGATCCAATATTCAAATGGATCAGATGGATTACTTACTAAGGCAGTGTAAGCTTCCATGGTTATTAGCGAACCTTGGCTATGATGTAAAGAGGTCATTCAAAATTAAATTTCCCACCGGGTTTTGCTTCAAACATAAAAATATCTTAGCGAAGAAAGGTGAATTTAGTGCGGTAAAACATGATTGGCATACCTTAATTAAGGGAATAATTTTTGGTATCATATTTATATATATTGGTCTTATAAGATCTTTATTTTTATTTTTGCTTGTCTAATTTGGTGAAACAAATAACAATTCATTTTGTTATTCACGGTATGTTCTACCACTATCTCTAAGACGACTTTGACAAAAACATGAAACAAGTTATATATGATCTTGGAAAATGCACGAGGTAGACGTGGTTGTGATTTATATGCAAAATGTTCTTTTAAATTCTTGTTGGTGTGCTTAATGACACATGTTTTACTTGTAATGTAATGTAATATATTATATTATGTTATGTTGAAACATGTTATTTTCATCATCAATATCTCTAATATGAATGGTTGTCATTAGAAAGAAATCCATGAAGATGATATAAAGAGTATTGGAAGAGAAATTCCTCGTCTAATGTGTGAAATGCAAGTATATACCTCCTACATTTTCAGTACAAGAACACTACCTCATACACCAGAGTTGGGAGATTGAAATTTGTGGACATGTTCACATGAGTCAATGTGGATGGTGGGAGGCACTTGAAATCATTGAAGGCGTTGGTTAGACAAGAGAGAGCGTCCTAGGGTTCTATGGTGGAGGATATATGGTATATCAATCCATGGTGTATGATGTCAATATCTTCCTAAATTAAGCACAACTATGCATCTGGAGTGGATTCCTAAATTAGCAGCGCCAACTATGCATGCAGTGGATCGCATTTGGGATGTGAACTCCATCAAAAAATTTGAAGATCAGGAGCATTTGTTGGGGAAAGGTAGAATGAAAAAAATGAGAGGTAATATATTAATAATTGTGAAATTTTATATTAATAATACATATAAAGTTTTGTTTTTGTGTATATGATCATACTCATTAATATATTAATATAATTTATTTCATAAATTATAAATATTTATAATTACCTGCATATTGTATATTATAACTAATATTTAATATTGGTGAATTATGGTTTTTTTATTCAGTTTCTCTAGAGTGGGATGCACTGCATTTATATATTGCAAACAATCTTGATTGGATGAATGTATGGATTGAAAGATGTAAACAACATAATGGAGGTAGGTTATCATGGCAATGAATGTTTGAATTGGTTAGAGAAGCTCATCGTAACGAAGATGCCAATGTTACGCAGAGGGAAATTGATCTAGCATATGGTTTGAAAGATGGACAGGTAAGCAATTTCACCCATTTTATTTAGTTATTTTATATTACACTAATGTGACTACATGTGTACTGTATTTTTTAGATACTTTCGAAGTTGTATAAATATATATTAATTTATTAATTGACAATGCATCTTTTACATATCTGACATATTGCAGTTGAAACACCACAAGGCTATGTGGTGCAATGGTCGTAAATTTCGCCTCAAACAATTGGATGAAACCAGGACTGCAGTATTCCAGGTTACTAATGTTTCCTCTAGGAGTGACAGACATCCCTGAGAATCTGAAAATAGATACTATGGGTATTTAAACGATATACTTGAGTGTGACTTTAATTCCTTCAAATTAGTTATGTTCGATGTCAAATGGTATAGGTTACGAATGCATGAACATGATGAGGAAAGAACTTTTATTCAACATGCCAACGGATTTCCAATGATTAAAACAATGATGTTTGAAAGAGGACATGATCGCTATGCTTTTCCAAGCCAATGTGAACAAGTATTTTACTCAAATGTTCCGTGCGAAAGGGATTGGTCATTTTTTGTTAGATATGATCCAAGAGGAAGGCCGATTAAGTATACTCATTTACAGGAAGAAGATGATATTGAAGATCAAGAAGATGATTCGATAGAATATTAGACAAAATCGGAAGATCATGGAGGGTCTAAAGATGAATAAGATGAAGAATATCATGATCTAGGCATTGGAGACAATATTGCAATTCCTGATGATGATGTCGATGAAAATATGCTAGAAAATGAAATTGATGATGATGATGATGATATCATCAATCCTTTCAACATCATTTCAGAACCAGATGATGATACAGATGTCAAGTTCGATGAAGAAGATCAAGATAGAGAATAAGGATGATTACACAGATGTTGAGGTTGGATTAGGTATGTGACTATATAATATTTTAATTTGTATGAATTATTCTCTTAAAATAATTTACTTTTAATGTCATGGGTTAATTAGATGTTTTTAAGTTTTATGCGACATTTTTATATCCTAGGTTACATGATGTTTAATTATTATTTGAAACCTGAAAATAGTTGTCAATATAGTAAAGTACGTGGTAGACTAAAAATATCATTTAAAAACACATAATTTCTTGTACCTTCATTAATTTTTGTTTGTGCAGTTTCTATGCATGAATCTTAATAGGACGTTGCTTTCAATTATTTTATATTTTATAGATTGGGTTTTGGGGATCAATTGAGAGTGATGTGAGGGGGAGGGGAGGGTCCATGTGAGCTTCCACCTTCACATGGTTGGCCTTGTTCAGTAAAGGATAAATTATTCTTGAAACCAAGAGAATCTCCTTCATTTTTATACCATCATGATCGTATAAGATTTCATCAATATTGTTACCTATTTGAATCTTCTTAGAATTGAGATATGTTACATAGTTGTTGAAAAAAGACAAAATACTTATGTAGCGGATATTAATTTGGTCTTTGTGTGTGACATTTTATTCCATTAGTATGTTTTGTAAAAAAATAACGAGGAACGAGGAACGAAAATTGAACGAGGGCTAGACACCGGCAACAGGGACCTACGAATGGGGTCAATGTTGAAATTTTTTCAAACAGTTTTTGTATGCACTGAAATTTGTCATAGATAGACTATTGGCATGCCTTAACGATATGGGAGGGTTTCTGGACTCAAATTTGAGTGACACACCCACTTTCTTCCATCATCAATTCATCATGTAAACCATAAACCCTAATTTTATTTCAAAGTACCCAATTTGGTTTACGCAAGTTTTAGGCTTTCGTCGGTCTTTCTTCATTTTTCTTTCAGGTTCTACATTAATGTATATACAATGTATCTGCGTCATAGTTGTGATAAAAAAATCCTCTATTTCGTTGATTGCTTAATCAACACCATCAAGATACTAGAGGCGGGCAGCAGTGACATGTGAATGGGGCCAACGTTGAAATGTTTTCAAATTGTATCTGTATGCATTGAAATTTGACCTAAATTGACTATTTGCATGCCTTAATGATATTTTATGGACTCAAAGTTGACTGACACAACCACTTTCTTCCATCATCAATTCATCATGGAAACCATAAACCCTATTTTTCATATGTTCTAGTAGATATGTTAATGATTCCATGTTTCATATTTGTATTTGACTGAAGGTCCAGCTAGCTTGCAAAATATCAAATTGAGATTTCAAGTTGATAAACTAAATATGAAATGAATCCAAACATCATTTGATATCGTCGCAAGAGAGATGAATGTAAATAATCTTGCAACTAATTTTCCATACTATCGACGAAAAAAGTTCGTCGATAGTATAGCTAATTTGTCGCAAGAATATTGTGTCTAATTTGAATGGTGTTACATGGTTTTCAAGGAGTGTATGGCTTATATTATGGTGCAACGTAGTGTAGTCTATAAGAACAATCTCTATGCCAAACCTCAAAATGGATAGTACCATATCTTGTTCATAAGACAAATATTCTTGGTATGTTTCCTTTGTGTATATGGTGACTCAAGCCCTCAGTACACATGATGCCAAACAATGAAATGTAACAATTTTTCTATTGAATGATAGTGTTATGTCACCCATGGTTAAGGAAATAACTTAAGGTTCTTAAGTCCTATTTGAATCTTCTTAGAATTGAGATTCGTTACATAGTCGTTGAAAAAAGACAAAAGACTTATGTAGCGGATATTAATTTGGTCTTTGTGTGGAACATTTTATGCCATTAGTATGTAATTTTGTACAAAAATAATGGATCTTGTCGATTACACCATGGTCAAGGAATGAGGAATGGTGAACGAGGAACGAAAATTGCAGGAGGACTAGACACCGGATATAGGGACCTGCAAATGCGGCCAACGTTGAATTTTTTTCAAACAGTTTCTGTATGCACTGAAATTTGTCATAGATAGACTATTGGCATGCCTTAACGATATGGGAGGGTTTATGGACTCAAATTTGAGTGACAGACCCACTTTCATCCATCATCAATTCATCATGTTGATGAGGCTATATGCGTTAGAGATTAGGGTTATAAGGGTTGTGCTTGGACATTATGGATTAAAAGTGTTATAGGTTTAGGGTTCCATGGGTTAATTTATATTAGTTACAAGGGTTACAGATTATAAGGGATATGGGTTAAACATTAGGTATGAAAAGGGTTAAGGGTTCCATACATTAGTGTATATAGTCATTAGTTGATAATCCTTATAATTGTTATGGAATGTAAGGGTTAGGGATTTTTTTTTATAGAGATTAAGGATGAAACATGTGACACAACTTATAATGGTTATGGATCATATCAATTACTACATGTGCTAGGGATAAGGGGTTATAAGAGTTTGAGGTTAGAGATTACATTAAGGGTTAGCAGTTATATAATTTAGGGATTAAGGGTTAGGGTACTTTCTTGATAGCGAATGACAATTAAATTACACATGATATAATGTTCAAGGGTTATAAATATTATGGGATTGGGCTATAGGAATTAGGTGTGAAAGATATTAGAGGTGTTAGTGGTTTTTCATTCCCCTATGGATAATATGAGGATGAATATTGGTGCTGGAAGTTAGGGGTTTTAGTTGACTAAGGGTTTGGGTGATGGAATTTAGGGGTTTTAATGACTCATGCACCCCATAGGATATTTGGTGAATTGACGATGCATGTAGAGAAAGTCCTTGCTATGACCTACTGTGGGTGGGCCTAGATGTTATTGATGGGGCTAATGCAGCAAATCACCTCCTATCACAATTAATAATGGTGGAATTGTGCCTTTGGGACAGTAATATGTGTTTTCTTTCAATAACATACCCATGCTTCAACCACATGTCAATATCTGAGATGGAGGTCCTAAGGTGCTAAGTATGTAATGGTGGGGTCAGTTGTTAAGATGATGGTAGCTAATCGTTTTTACTAGAAAGTACAAAAGGGATTGTTAGGAATCCATAACTCATCCAACTACCAAATATACATACAAATATGTCATTTTCTTTAGAATTTTGAAGAGGGGAATTTTGATGGTACAAAATCATGAAATCATTATAATCGAACCAATTTTGAATTATTGGACTCTTAAAATTCTTGACCTCACAACTATGCACATTCGATAGATAGATTTGGAAAGAAAGGCTTAAATATTGGTTATCCGACCATTATAAAAAGAGATATTATGCGTATATGTTAAAAACCTATACACATTCCAAGCTAAAATGGACACACTTGGACCAAAGATGGGAATTTTACTTAATTTGAGGCTTAAAAAAATGGTCCATGTGGCATTGCTAAAAAATTCTCTAATCGTCCACGGTACAAGCTAATTTAGTCCCTTAAGTCATAATATCAACCCAATTAATTTTTCTAATGTCCTTTAGGCTCCAATAGATCTTCCAACTAACTTTGGAATCAATTTTTATTTAGGAGAAGGCCAAAATAAAGAGTTTTGCAAGAGGTTATTTAGGGGTTTCTAAGCACGATCAAAGGGAAGCTTTGGAGAAGTATTTTTTCTACAAAACAAGAAGTAACATCCTTGCAAGATATTCATATTGAGAGAGGTCAAATCCTAGTGATTTCAATATGGTATCTTCCTTCGGATGTTTTCTAGCAGCCATTACGACATTTGAATAAAAGGTATTAAATCTAATTATAATTTTCAAGAACTTAAAGTTTGTCTTATCTATAGATTCTCCCAATTATAATTTACAAACGTTTAGTTTTTCTATGTGTAAATTGTTAAGCCCATACAAACCACAATCACACTTCAAAACCTATTATCATTGAGCATTCCAACAACACCAAACACCTTATATGTTTTGACCAAACTAAAATATTAGCCGAAATTGAACACTATTTGACTAGGATCATTAGAGAAGCTATTGAAATTGAGAAGTTATTTTCTTTTTACATTTTTCCTCCCTATTTAACCTTCCTCGCCCTCTTTCCTTCATTCAAATTTATTCATTAATTTGTACCCTCTTTTGTTCGTTCTCCTCTTGATTCCTCTATGGTTTGTTGGTTGCTTTCCTCACTTGATGGCATTTCCTTGTTTCTTTTCTTCCCTTTCTCCTTTTTCCTTTACTTATATTTGTGGACAAAATTATACATTTTTCGATAGTTAACTTTATTTATTTTTACTTTAATTATTTTTCATTGATCCCTTTGAATTAAAATTATTATTGACCATTTCTAACCTTAATTTTAGTATCATTATTATTGTCTTACTATTATTTTTAGCTCTTAAGAGTGTACCTAGCAAGTGTAGAGGTATGCAACATGTATGAGTCCAATGTCTTGCTAGCACATAATCAAAATCAATCGAAATCAAAACATTGCTAATTATTCCTATTGCATTTTAAAACTAATGGCCAAATACAAACTTGATTAGCATTCCTTCAACAAATATCCATTTAGTGCTTTCATAAACTTCATAAAATTTAATCTTGATAAACAAGGTATGTTGAGTGGTTTCTTGAGCATAGTCCATTCTCTAACTTAAATATTTTCATGAATACATCTTTTGATACATCCGTAATTATGTATCTTCAACTGTTATAAGAATGATTAGATTAAAATAGAAAAGCTTTAGCGATAATTTAATAAGATGTCATGGAAAAAAAAGATGTCACCTACTAAAATTGAAAGGACCCCTATTGTCTTAGGAATGCTTTAAAGAAAAATTGTTAATACATTCTAAAATGGTCCTTGTCAATAATCCCCATGACCACACTTTTTGTAAAACTCCTACTTGGTGTACAAAACCTCCTAATGGTGCTCGTATTTGAAGCACAAACCAAATATCCCCTCTAAATGGCTTGTGTTGTGATTCAAGTACTCATTCATGAATCATGAGCCTTAAAAGATTCACTTAGGTACTAATATCCTTTATTTTCTCCCATGACCATGGTTAAGGTCTTGAGACCCATCCCTTATGCCTAAAACTTTCTAAGGATGCTAATATATCATTCATAGAATAAAGATTCTATCTAGAGGTTTTATGTGATGGTTTGAGGTTTCATTAATGAATTATGATCCTAGAAGATTATCTTAGGTACTGTTGTCGCAAGAGTTAGTTCTAGGTTGTAATAGAGCCAAGCCTTAGCACATTTTAAATGAAATAAATTTTGTCACTCAGACTTGACTTGGGTTGCATGCAAGTAAATTCTGAGATAACCTTGAACCACTTTTGATTGGAAACTGCCCCTTCCAACCTGAGAGGGATCTCTCAAAAATATGTCACAATAGGATATTCAATAAGCTTAACAGTGGGAAGATATGTGGGTAATAGAAAGTTCTGGGTTTTTAGGGTTGATGGGTTGGATCGGAAAGTAATACATTGGGCATGGAGTCAAATTATCAAGCAAGTAATAAGAGTGTTTTGGCAATGGAAATCCACGGAGCAGAGGCGAGATAGAAGCTGATTACAAAGGGAAGGATTTATAAAAAGTATGGCAGCAGAATAAAGAGAAAACATATCAAAATGCAAGGAGCACTTAGCAATGAGTGAATTCCAAGCATAAATCATTGGAAAGAGATAGTTGGGACAGAGCATCTAGCAAGGATGAATTATGAACCTTCATATCTCTGCAAGAAACAACCTATAACCAGTCCAGCAACAAAGCATCTAACAAATGGATGAATTCCATTACAAACACGGTTACAAATCGAGAAGAAAATGGAAATAAAACCAAGTGAAATGATGTGAAAATGAAGCAATAAGACATTCTCTGCAAACAAAATCACAAGAATCTTTGATATAGATCGAAAATACTCTGCACTCTTTTATTAAACATGAAAACAAGTGCTATAGCCCAGGAGTACTACTCCTCTTCCTCCCTTCTCTTTTACAAAAATTCCTCATATATCTATTGAGGTCGAAATCCTCTCCAATCTAAAAAATAACAACAGTTACAACCAATTCTTGAAACTTTCTGCCATAGAAAATGGGCCAAACTGCTGAAAAATAGGGTTGCGGTTATGGATCTGTATCTCTTAAATCGAAATAGTTGTGTATAAACTGAAAGAGGATTTCTATCTTCGATGTGTTAGTCACAAAAACCTTTGACTGTTTCTCAAACTGATCCTCCAGTCGCTTAGAATCATCATTTGAAAATGATGACTCAGCACAGTAAAAAACGCCACATTTCTGAAAACGAACCTCATATTGCGGGGGACTTTTGACTACCTTCCCAAGCTCCAAATGAAATTACAAAGAGACCACTGGACATCTTAGGATTTTTAGATGTCGATCGACTATTCGAAAGCGAAAAACGACCTCTCCACAGCTGAGAAAATTGTGTTTTTCTAAAGTCATTTTGCATATGACTGGAGTCTCGATTTCGGGTTTTCGGGTTTCGGGGTTTCAGGGTTTTGGGTATCATGTATTCAAGATTTATGACATGCAAGGAATCCCGAAATGTGAAAAAATTCCTCTCCATGGTTGAGAAAATTGCACTTTTCTAAAGCAGTTTTGCATATGACTGGAGTCTCGATTTCGGGTTTTCGGGATTCGGGGAAACAAAGCAGTGGTTATTAAAATCTCCATGCTGGCCAAATCCCCGATGGCTAAATCCAAAAATATATTTCATATTTTTTATTGCACTCTTTCGGGCTTTCGGAACTTCGGGGATCCTGGCGACAGGGAATATGTCACAAGTAAACACCAGATCGTGAAATTGTGATGGGATCAACGAGGCGCGAAACACGATTTTGTATTTCAGAACTTCGGGGATCATGGTGACAAGGGATATGTCACAAGTAAATCCTGAATCATGAAATTGTGATGGGATTGATTAACAGTTAAAACACTTAATCTTTATTTGACCCAGCTTATCCTTTAATACTTTAGTGAATTCGAGGATCAGGGTTGTAGTTATTAAGATATCTACGTCGGCCAAATCCCCAACGACCAAAAAACCTGGACTCTTGAGATTTTTCTCCATGTGGCTTAATGCTCGATGTATGCGGTTGTTCCACTGTCAATGCTTCCATTCATTCTCCTAAGTGACCGAAAGCCAAAATTTCAATATTTGTTACAACAGAGGCTCCATCTAGGGATGGTGCTTTCCTGTAAAGTGCCAAGAACAATAGACCACATGAATTTATCCATTGGGTGACCTGATATCATCCTTATCAAACTCTGAACCCTATCACTTTACTTGCACCTTTCTGAAACAAAAAACTGCTTATGCATCATTAGGATATGGAGTCACAATGCCTTAAATCAAAACTGTACTAGATGTCGAATTGAACTGGAAACATAATGAGAACCACCATTGTACTCTAATGCTCAAAGTCAAGCTTATTTATATACATCACCTACTCTAACTACTGAAAAATTCCCACTGAATCAAATGATACAAAAATTCCAGTGAATCCAATCGAATAACTGTCTACTTATTTGGAATCTGATCACACTTTCTTTGAGAAGGCTGAAAAAGGAAACTGACAATTCCCATCTCACATGTTGTTGATCATGAATGTTCAAACTTTTCCTTGATTCCTGTGACAAAATATCCATGACATAGCATATTCCTCCATTAAATGAATCTAAAAGGTCAGCAAAAGGATCATGAAAAAATGCGTGGTCCTGAGGTTTTAAATAACAAGCTTCATCGGAGACTATTGCGTGCTCCAATTTATTTTTGTTAGGATCATCCTCAAAGAGGATATCCAAACATATTTCATCTGATATGGCATCTGTCTGAAGACCGTCATTCCTCCATGAAAAACCTGCAGCAAATTGTTCTAGAGAAACAATATTATAATCATTAGTGTACTCATCATATCTGGGTGCATCATATAAATCTGAAGTGTTATCAATCAGAAAAATGTTCGGGGTATCAACCGTGAGCAACTTTGATCCTTTCTCAGGCATGTTTTCTATGTCATATTTATACTCCTCCACATCAAAATCTAAATCATTCTCAAACACCAAACATTCTTCAGGATTGTTAAACATGACAGCCACATCCTTTTCATGAAACAAAACAGAGTCTACAAGCTGATCTCCTGGCAGGGAATCATCATCATAAATAGGTTCACTGACTTCCTATATAGTTTCATGGATGTCATCATTTAAAATCAGATTTGCATTAATAATAGAATAATTTTCACTCACATATTCAGGACTGTGTGAATGTTGCATATATGTGTAAGCAGGGGCTGCAATATAACTTTTCAGGGGCATATCTATCTCTTCTTCTGTTAAAGGAGGAGGTAGTCTATGCAATTTTTGGATCAAGCAACTATTGTTTTCTTTCTCTTCGGCAGGTTGACCATGATGTTGAATATCTTCTTCTTGAATGTGATCACAAGAGCTATCATATCCTACTTTTTTATCAGCCAACTCTTCTTCATACTGATTTTCTTCATCAACTTGAGAAATTTATGATATTTCTTCCTCCTCTTCAAGAGGATTTGTTTGATCTTTTTGTCTCATAAATTTTATGTTATAGCAATCTTCAAAAAGTATTTCAGCTGAATAGATTCTTTTACAATGTTGATGAAAAAGTATGCGAAAATATTTCAATGAAGGAATACTGGAATGACGTAAAGATTTATACCAGATTCTAGCATCTCTTTCCAATGAAAACATAAATAGTTTCATGAGGACATCTTCATGATGTATATTTAATTCATCCATGAGCTTGTGGAATTCAAGCAAGTGTTGAGCAGGATTGTCGTCCGCATATTCTCCAAATTTAGGAAGGACATCTTCCCAAACTTTAATGTCTGGAATAGTGTTTGGAAAACCATAAACATTTGTAAAGTCTAGAGGAGCAAACCTTGCAGCAATCCGAGCGGCAAACGAATTCGATATTTTGAGACCAGTGGAGTCGCCAGCGAAATCATGTAGAGTCTACGAACCAAGGAGTCTCCAGGTGAATGATCACAGCCAACTGAATGCATATCCTTTGTTCACCATCAAGGAATAGATCTAAACTTTAATGTCGTATCCCAGGGAAGATAACTTCGTCCTCCGTCCACGGCAACAACGCCATAAAATGTTGTCGCAAGAGTTGGTTCTAGGCTGTAATAGAGCCAAGCCTTAACACATTTTAAATGAAATAAATTTTGTCACTTGGACTTGACTTGGGTTGCATGCAAGTAAATTCTGAGATAACCTCGAACCACTTTTGATTGGAAACTGCCCCTTCCAACCCGAGAGGAATCTCTCGAAAATATGTCACAATAGGATATTCAATAAGCTTAACAGTTGGAAGATCTGTGGGTAATAGAAAGTTCTGGTTTTTAGGGTTGATGGGTTGGACCGGAAAGTAATACATTGGGCATGGAGTCAAATGATCAAGCAAGTAATAAGAGTTTTTCGGCAATGGAAATCCATGGAGCAGAGGCGAGATAGAAGTTGATTACAAAGGGAAGGATTTATAAAAATTATGGTGGCAGAATAAAGAGAAAACATATCAAAATGCAAGGAGCACTTAGCAATGAGTGAATTCCAAGCTTAAATCATTGGAAAGAGATAGTTGGGACAGAGCATCTAGCAAGGATGAATTTTGAACCTTCATATCTCTGCAAGAAACAACCTATAACCAATCCAACAACATAGAATCTAACAAATGGATGAATTCCATCACAAACACGGTTACAAATCAGAAAGAAAATGGAAATAAAACCAAGTGAAATGATGTGAAAACGAAGCAATAAGACATTCTCTGCAAACAAAATCACAAGAATCTCTGATATAGATCAAAAATACTATGCACTCTTTTATTAAACATGAAAACAAGTGCTACATCCCAAGAGTACTAATCCTCTTCCTCCCTCCACTTTTACAAAAATGCCTCATGTATCTATTGAGGTCTAAATCCTCTCTAATCTAAAATATAACAACAGTTACAACCAATTCTTGAAACTTTCTGCCATAGAAAATGGGCCAAACTGCTGAAAAATAGGGATGTGGTTATGGATCTGTATCTCTTAAATTGAAATAGTTGTGTATAAACTAAATGAGGATTTTGATCTTCGATGTGTTAGGCACAAAAACCTCCAACCATTTCTCAAACTGATCCTCTAGTCGCTCAGAATCATCATTTGAAAATGATGATTCAGCATAGTAAAAAACGCCACATTTTTAAAAATGAACCTCATATTGCGGGGGACTTTTGACTACCTTCCCAAGCTCCAAATTAAACTATGAAGAGACCAATGGATAGCTTAGGATTTTTAGATGTTGATCGACTATTCGAACGTGAAACACGGCCTCTCCATGGCTGAGAAAATTGTGTTTTTCTAAAGTCGTTTTGCATATGACTGGAGTCCCGATTTTGGGTTTTCAGGTTTCGGGGTTTCGGGGTTTGGGGTATCATGTATTCAAGAGTTATGACATGCAAGGAATCCCGAAATGCGAAAAAAGGCCTCTTCATGGCTGAGAAAATTGCATTTTTCTAAAGCAGTTTTGCATATGACTGGAGTCCCGATTTCGGGATTTGGGGAAACGAAGTAGTGGTTATTAAAATCTCCAGGTCGACCAAATCCCCAATGACCAAATCCCAAAATATATTTCAGATTTTTTATTGCACTCTTTCAGTCTTTCGTAACTTCAGGGATCCTAGCGACAGGGAATATGTCACAAGTAAACCTTGGATCGCGAAATTGCGATGGGATCAGGGAGGCGCGAAACACGATTTCGTATTTCGGAACTTCGGGGATCCTAGTGACAAGGGATATGTCACAAGTAAATCCTGAATCATGAAATTGTGATGGGATTGATTAACAGTTAAAACAATTAATCTTTATTTGACCCGGCTTATCCTTTAATACTTTAGTGAATTCGGGGATCGGGGTTGTAGTTATTAAGATATCTACGTCGGCCAAATCCCTGACGGTCAAAAAATCCAGACTCTTGAGATTTTTCTCCATGTGGCTTAATGCTTGATGTATGCGGTCATTCCACTGCCAATGCTTCCATTCATTCTCCTAAGTGACCGAAAGCCAAAATTTCAATATTTGTTACAACATGTACTATGTTCCTTATTTTCCTATATCAACGATGATCAAGGCCATGAGACCCATGCCAGGTACACAAAATCTCTCAATAATGTCCATATCCCAGAATGCGGCCAATGATTTTTCAGGTTTGTATGGTGGTTTAAGGCCTAGTTCAGGGATCATTGCCCTATAAGATTCATTTTGGAACGATATCCCAAGACCCATCCCTTATGTGCAAATACCCATCCATGATGAAGAATACCCCTCAACCTCATGGGGAGGATAAATAGATGCATGAGGGATCTCATCTTTAAGGTATTCACCAAGATCTTCCATGGGAGAACACGACGTTTCTTCAACACTTCTTTCTTCATGTGCTTGAGCACACAAATCAGTGAACCATGGGGGACATTCCATTTGTTTTTAACTCCTTACCTTAAAACCCCTATTGATCCATAGGATCTTTTAATGACTATGGTTGAGTTTTTAATTTGCATGTGTTAATTAACCATATGAGAAGCTTAATGAAAGAATGAGGAAAAGAGAGGAATTATGACAACTGATAGTATATTGTTAGCCATTTGAACCCTGTTACATATTACTGAAGCCACTATCATCCATGTAGAAAACATTACTAATGACAGCATCAAAAAGACGACTGCAAATGAGCTGATATACTTAAAATATTTGCACGACGTGAGCTTATCTTGAAGCAACTTATGATTGATTTTCCATTCAACAATCATTTCTTGTTCTTGCTTAAGATCGATTACTTCATTTGAAACAATTACTGGTTTTTTTCTTGCTTGCACTGCCTTCTTTAATTGTTCCATTGTTTGAAGTGTTTTATTTGCTTTAACATGATGAGCATGAACCACATAATCTTGACCTGCTTTGGTAAATTGATATTGATTCTTTGTTCTGTAGAATATTTCCTTACGATCATATAAATATGGACTACCTAAGACCATTCCACATTTTCTTAACGGCACTACATCACATGTTACTTCATCCACATACTTAGATGAAATTGAAAATTTGATTGTGCGCTGCTTTGTTATGTGCATTTGATGATGATTGCTTATCCATTTAAGTGTGTAAGGCTTATGATGAGTTTGTGTTTTTAACCCCAGTTGCTTAACCAATTCTTCTGAGATTAGGTTAGATTGAGATCCACTGTCGATTAATGTGTCTATCTTAGTGTGTCGCATGATTACCCTTATATGAAACAAGTTTCTTCTACAATCAATGTCTTCACCAATTTTACCTGTCATACCAACCAATGAGATCTTTGATTCATCACCTGAATCTGATCCCAAGTCTATGGGCATTGTTTTCGTTGCCACTATTTGAATTCTCTTCTTTTCCTTGAACCACTTTGGCCTCTTCTCGGGATGCAACTGCCAACATCTGTCCTCATCATGTCCCTCTTTCTTGCAATGCTTGCAAGAGGGCTTTCCTTCCTTCCTCGCCACTTCATTTGCATTCTTGCCATGCCTTTTCCTCTTGTCCTCTTTCCTTGAAGATGATGATTCCCCTAACACACCTGCTTTCCCTGCTTCAATATACATAGCTTGAACAGAAACCTCATCAAGGTTAGTGGGTCCAAACATGAAAACAATGTTTCTAATATGCGCAGGTAAACCTCCTATATACTTCATAATAGTTTCTTGTGTTTGTAAAGGGATATCTAACATTAATGCAATTTTTCGAAATCCATCGGTGTATTCTTGCACTGTTTGTCCTTTTCTTAGTTTTAAAGATTTCCATTCAATTAATGCTTTTTCTTTATAACCCAAAGGATAGAATTGTTTCCTAAGTGCAGAAATGAAGCTCTTCCATGATGGAAATAC
>SNQJ01S0058872.1:42894-57450 GCA_010110895.2 Picea sitchensis | reverse complement strand
TTCGAACTAAAGTATGTTAGTCTCAAGTCTATTTCTAAGTTCAAACTAAAGCATGCCAATCTCAAGTCTAGTTCTAAGTTTGAACTAAAGTATGAAGCCGAGTTATGTTCAATGCATGCAATCAAGTTACTATTTTGAGCTTCCCCTCTTCCCCTATTCATCCTATATAAGAAGAGGTCGAATCCTCTCTTCAATACAGTTCCACTACACTATTTTCATATGCAGGTTGAGAGTGAAATAATTTGAGGAGCACCTCAGTGATAAAGAGACAACATATCAGAGGAGTATTTCAGCAAGNGTCATCTTGGCAAGCTCTTTGAGAGCAGAAAATTCATGGTGGATATTTGTAAGAGATCTTACATTATTAATGAAATAAAGGATTATTGTTTGCTGGGGTTTTTCTCCCTGTACAGGGTTTCCCCAGGGTATATGTGTTGTTGATATGCATGTTTACTTATCTACATAATAATTTCTATTTGATTATGATTTGGAATTGTTGAAGTGTATTAAGTTGGAATCAAAGTATTGAAGAAAATAAAAGAATTAATCCACATAAGAAATCAAGCTCATAATTTAACAAATTCTAGAGCATGATGGATAATTTTTGGAGCATATTGGAGCTGAATATTTAAGAGATAGATTTTCAAGCCTTAAGAGTGAACTCCTGGGTGAGTTTCACGATAACAACAAGTGTTTTATGTTGTTTTTTGGTAGTTTTTCTAGCAATGAGCTCCCTTGAGTTCCTAGCAGAGAGATTACTGGTTACCTGTGCTAGAGAGACATTGATAAATGAATGGGACACTCAAGGTACTGAGATAAGTGAAGGGGTACATTCTTTGGGTTGGGCAGGTTGATAGGAAGTGAGCAGATGGAAAATCAGGATAGTTGTAGTAGAATATCAATGGGTTGTGGCTTTTTCTGAGCTATGGGTGGACAGTGAAAGACCACCCTCTTTTTTGGATTGTTATCTCCAACTCGTGGGTGGATTTCTATTGATATTTGGAACAATAAGTCAATGGTTGGGTGAAACTTCCATCCCAAGAATCTCGTTGCACAAAAATTGTTTATACAAGATAAGTGCTTTATCTTTTGTTGGTTGTATTATGATTTTATTTGTTGTTCTTTAAATCTGTAATTGAGAATGATTTATATGTTGTTGTATTTGAGTTAATAGTTCCATTTCATGTTGTTTTTAGCATGTTGTAGATGCATCTAAATAATTGTAACAATTAGTAGCTAAATCTGGTTGTAATTTGTAGCTAGAAGCTACATGAAATTAATTAGATAACAAAAATTTAGTTTTTATGAGTATTCCACACGTAATGGACCTTAGCTAGTCTCAGGGATGTTACATTATGGTATCATAACCCTTAGGTTCAAACACCGGGCTTGTATGGGACAATAACAAATGTGAATTGAGTAATTTGTTATTGTAGATTTTGGTCTATGCAAAATTGGGGAAAGATGGTGAAAATTAGAGAGAAGTCCCCTAATTCATGAGAAAAATACTAGTTTAAATGACTTAGGACAGTTTAAGAGGTTCAATGGAGCCAATATGCAAAGTTGCATATTTAAATTCAACTTGGAATGGTCAAATTTCATGTTTTAATGGCCACTGTAGAGTTGTAGGAAGTTTGGTGAATCGACGACCGAGATCATGTTTGATTTTACGATCAATGACCTAGATTCACTTTGATAAATTTAAAAATTTATAAGGTTTCGACCATTTAAGAGGGTTGAGCAGATCAACGACCATGATTTGTTTTCAACCATTTGGAAAATAGATCAAATCAATGACCGAGATTCATTTTTGACCATTTTGAAAATGGATCAAATCAATGATTTGGATTCATTTTTAGTCGTTGGGAGGTTGGAGCTAATCAACGACCAAGATTAAATTTCAGAGGTTTGCAGAGTGGAGAAAATTGGGTCTAGATCAATTTCATACGTTTGGGAGTTGGATTTGATCAATGGTCCAAATTAATCGAGAGTTTAGTCAAAACATTTCTAAGTGATGGAGTTGGCCAAGGAAAATTTCCAATGGTCGACAGTCGGGTTGGATGGATTCGTTGAAGTGTTCTTAGTCACAATGACAAATTTTTGATGGTCAGGTGTCAATCGATTTAGCGAATTGTTTCAATCATGCAAGATAAATTGTTAAGGGTTGATAGGTTGATGGTTGGGCATCAACCGATTCGGCGAGGCGTTTGGGTTGTCGAAGAGAAAAAACTGATGGACGCTGAAGGAAAAAAGGTGATGAAGTGTTGTTCCACGTCAACATCCACGTGTCATGCCACGTCAACCAAGTTGACACCTCAGGATGACATGACATTTCATGTCATACCAACATCCATGTGTCATTCCATGTCAACACTTTCCACATCATCCTAGAAGTGGCTAAAGGCCGATGGTTAGGTCAGCTGAATTGGGGAACTATTTTCATCAGGAAACAGGGATCGCTGACGACCGATGGATGAAGTTCAGGTCGGTCTATTAAGAGAAGTGTTGCAATTGGTTTCCAAGAGAGGTGATCGATGGTCGATGGTTGACGATTGAGTGTCAGGGAGATTTGCGAGCAAGTTTGTTTTCAAAGAGAATCGTCGATCAACTGCTCACCAACATAGTGTCAGAGATCAACGGTCCATATGGTTTTGAGTGGTCAATCGAAGATGGAGATTCATCCGTGTGCCCGGGGAAAGTTTGGAGAATCAACTATTGAGTTTTCTTCCAATTTTGATATCAACGATGTATATTTTAGGGCTTCTAACATAGTAAAATAGTCAGTTCAATGTGAAAATTTTGTGGGTTTTAAACATCATTAACTTGTGGGGTGATTTTGAGGCCCTAAATGACATTTTTAGCCAATCAAAACCCATGAAAATAGAGTGTAGAAAGGTACACTACAATAGACTTTCTCTCTACAACTCAATAAAATAAATTAGAGAGAGCTATCTAATGAGTTATCTCGGGTGAAAAACAGAGCTCGTATGGAAAAGTTACAGCCAAAACAGTAAGGGTAAAATTTCAGCACTAGATTACTTATAGGGAAAAAAATTCCATGCTCAGAAGCCCATTTGGGGCACAAGAGCAGTCTATGGAAGACTTGTGAACCACATAATATAATCATGGAGCCATATTTGGAATCTGGGTATGTAAAAATGTGCAGGAAGAGAAAGAAGACACCTGTAACATACAAGGGTGTTGTGCTGATTATATGTTTAGTATAATGCACTCATTAATTATCAATCCGGGATTCGTAATCGACAGAGTTACAAGACACCAGTAAGAAAGGTAATTTCTAATGTCACGAGTATAGAACTAGCTATATTATGCATGCTAGAAACAAATCAAAATAGCAAATTGCAATGCACTTTGGTTGTCTTTCACAGAGAGGCTATCTACTCCGTTATGGCACATGGAAGTATGAAATGTAGTTGGTTTGACATATCAACTCTACTCTCTGACCCATAAAACTAACTATGCAATCCACACTTGTAAAAGGGAAATCACACATCAATCATCAAGACATAGCATGGGTAGTTCAATAGTCAATATACTGAGTATGATGTGGTTCACAATGTGTTGTTGTGGACTTCACTAGTTCTCCTTCAAATATGTCTGACCACTGCTGCCAACATTCATGTCTAAAAACCAAATTCATAAAAACAGAGCATATGCAGAAACAGAACAAGTAAAGATCTCTAAGCAATTATATAATGGAAATCCTAGTCTAAGCTATACTACTATCATCTAACAGAGTTAAAGCTTCAGCTAATTTAACATTTACACTACTGAAAACAAATGCTAATGCTAATCTACGAAGATGCTGACCTTTGTTGGGCGATGGGCCCTTGCTGCTTCAATAGGTCAGCTACTGAAGTCTACAGTAAGCTTGTATTCAACCCACACATTACTCTCACTCAAATCTCAAAACATAACATCAAACTTTTGTTAACAACTCAACTCATATTCAATCATAGACAATCAACACATGGAGATAAATGACGTTCTTCCATTAGTATTTACTCAGAATATGTTATGCAATATCACATGTTGCTTCACATGTTGGTAATATGCTAACTCTCCTCTTCTTCCACCATCCTTGCCACGACTATTTAACAATCTTAGTCTTGAAACACAAGGAGGTGAAATGATTTGCAAACCAGTCAAATGTTTAAATTTAATTATTCGGTTACATCTTTTAGCTTCATCCTCATGACACAAAGTGCATGAGGATGAGGCAATCAACAAACTATTCTAACATAGCCTTGCTAAAGAAAATAAACATCCACCAATTGTCTTGGGTGATCTAGAGCTAAACTTGGTACATTCGACTCTCTATATTGGTACCAAATCGTGATAGGTAGATGGTACCGGATCACAACATTGTGCAAATGGTGGTACCAGATCATGACAGTCCATGGTCATTGTTACCAGATCAAAACAAATGATATTTTAGTACCAGATGCGTTTGGTACCGGATTCAGACAGTGGCAGTCTTGGTGCACAAGTACCAGATAGCTGAGCTGGTACAGGAAGGCTGGATATCTAGAGGTCAAATATTATACATGGAAAATTGAAGCATTAGTACATGAAATATTTAATTCCTTAACTCAATAAAACACAAAATGCATGAATTAACCATACTTTACCTTATGACCTTATCACTGGCTAATGGTAGCATTCTTTTCATTCACCCAAGCTTTAGGTAAGTCAAAAAGGTATAGATGAAGAGTATAATAGGGTAATGGGGATGTCAATTTCGGGTCTCAACATTCCCCCATACCAAAATCATTGCATGTCCTCATGCAACTGAAAACAAACCCAATTTTTTTTGAAACTTGAGACTATGTTATTTACTTTGGTGGATCAATGATGTTGATGGTTGAGGCCTCTTCTTTCAGCTCCCTTTTGATGACCCTAACATATTATAGGAGTCATAATACCTTCTTGAGCTTGTTATAAGTCTCTTCATCGCCGTCTTGAAGTTGTTGGCTGGTTTCTTTCAATTGATCATTTTACTTTTTGATATACCTGTCCAATAGTTGGTATTCCTTCACTTCTTATTTGAGTTCCTAATTTTGTTTTTGCAGTTCCCCAATATTTTTCTTCATTTGTTCTTTTGTCAAGGTCTTTGTTGAATCCATCATTACTGGCTAGACGCACTCCATTTCCTCGACTTCCTCCCTCATCCCACATAAAGTAATAGTGGCTTGCTCCTCGGTCAAACTAGGGATGTCATCTTGGACTGACAAATCCTCAGAAGGGGAGGTAAGATCGATTGGATCTTCCTGTGTATGAGGAATGGCGATTGTTTTTCCCTTCTTTGCCATGCTCCTCATAGTTCTTTTACAAGGAGGTACCGGATCAGGGGTGATCACAGGATTCCTTTTCTTCTTTTCTAATTGTGAAATGGTGACAGGGGATTGTGCCATAGACTGTTTACTTTTAGTTTCTGAGCTATGCTTCCCTTTCTTCATCATTTTTGTCTGATGTCCCTCTTTCTCAACTGCCACTGTTGAAGTCTCCTCTACTAATTTGTTTTTACCTTTTGATTCAGAGATTTTAAAAGTCTTGTTGACTGTGGAAGAGGGCCCTGCTTTTTCGTGTTGGCTTGTTTCCCTAGATGATGGTGGAGTTGTCTTATCCTTCTTGCCCTTTTTCTTTTGAGGTTCCTTATTTTTCTTTGGAGCATGCTGGGTTTCCTCCATCGGTTTGTTTTCTATGGGAAGGTGTTGAGTGATAAGGGTTTTCCAACTAATCCTTTGTTTCCTAAGTTCATGTAAAACTAGCATTTTAATGAGACCTTGATGGTAAATGCTAGTCTTCTCAGTTTTGGATATGGATTTAACACCTCTTACCATTTTGTTCAAACTCATCCATAGAAAATATGGAAAATCAATTTCAAGACCTCCTTCAAACTGTAATAGAAGCCTAAGATGATATAAAAAGGTCACAAAATACCTTCCCTCACAAGTGACGAATCGTTGAAGACTAGTAATCATTGGATGATACTCTTCCTTGATATAGTTCCTAGGGATCCCCTTTTTCTAGTCAGGGTGTTGATGGCCTTATTTCAAGAATCATTGGCACATTTCCTTGTTGATTCCTACACCTTTGAAGTATTTGGCTCCTTTGTTAGGTAATCCCATGACCTCCCTTAAGGTTGCTTCATTGATTGCCAGTTGTAGATTGCCTATATGTGCAATTTCTCCATCGTAAGCCTGAATAAATTCGTGAGATATCTTCTCGTGTCAGCCTGTGAATTTTTCCAGAAATGGCATCCATCCTGATCTAGCATATTTTTCTTGACATAATTGGAACTCCTCAGTTTCCCTATAAATTTGGAAGATCGGTTCGTGTCTACTAACGACCATCGTTATAATTTGTGAGAAAAGGATCGGGTTGTAGCACAAGGGTTTAGTAAATTGATGAGGGTAAGGTTTTGGTACAGGAAAAGAGTAGGCTCGAGACTGGAGAAAGATCATGACAAGGGGAAATATGGTGATGGTGTTGATAATGCGAATGGTAAGTTTAAGTAAGGATGCCGCAAGGAATTTTTTTGACCAGGTGAGGCTTATCTGGATGGCTTCGCCACCCAGATAAGCCATTTTATTTCTACCCATTACTGTAATGATGAGGACAAGACGTTGGGTATCAAAACATCATTTTGGGATAGGTGATTGGACTTTCGGGTGGTGAATTTGATGTTGGATCATGGTTCATGAAATAAGATAGGTTCGTGAATTTCTTAAGGACGAAATATATTCATGGCTTATCATTACTATACATGCTTCATATTTTTATGTGATTTTTCCCTTAACCATGTTCGAGTGCTATGAGAGAATTGATTAAGTTTAGGCATATGGGTATGAGGGATAGGTGCATGGTTTTAATACTAAGGTCATAATATCTAGTATATTTTTTCATGCTTATTGTAGTTTTATGAGAATAGGAAAATAAATACCATGTTACCTTTTCTTTTACCTTTGTATGATCAATACCCATAGCATGTGTGACTGCTTGTAAATTGTCAGAATTCATCCTTTTAGACTGACGTTTCATGAAAACTTGGTATGGGGATATCCTGTACTTCTTTTATTCCGTGCTTATATTCTTTTGTATTTGGTTCTGTAGGGTGATCATGTGAGTCTGAAAAAGAGTTTTGAAGGGGCTATTTGATCTTCCCCCATGCCAAAGATGTTGTATATCTGTATGCAAGAAGATTCAACATTTCATATCATAATGGAGAAAAGATGATAAGAGCAAAAGAAACCAATCAAATTCCAAAAGTACATTTATCACCTAGCATATGATCTAATACCTAAAAAGTGAACTTGCCCTTCTTTTGATGGATTATTGACAAAGGTAGCATTCAACAGTGAAACAAGGAATATTTATATGTTTTCCAGAAGAACATATCCCACCTAACTTGCTTCAAAGATTTACTATCATTGGATGTTATAGATAAGTTTCATAGTATAAGTAGATTAGACTCCCTAGTTAGGGCTCCACTCTTAAGAAGTTTCCTTCTTAGGTAATGTAGGCTTTAGATGTCAGACCAATAAGTTGACTTAGGGTGATTCTCAAATGGACATTTTCTTGAATTAATTATGTTGTTGATTAATCTGGAGTTTGTATCTCATGAAAGCCAATAATGACCTTTGCTCTTTTTGTTTTGGATGACAAAAGCGAACTTTTCAATCAGATAAGTATAGATGAGACATTTCTCAACTAGAACCCACTACCAACAAGCCTGTTCAGTACTCTGGTGGGGTAGTTGTGATAATTAGTGAGAGGTTCCTTCCCTAGGTAGAATGCCCCATTGCCAACATGCCTGTTCAGTACCCTGATGGGTTTGCCTAGTCATACCACAGACCGGTACCCACTGCCAACAAACCTATTCAATATCCCAGCGGGTTAGTCTCTTAAACCCTTTTTCCATCAGAGGCTTCTTGTCCATAGTCACCTATTTTGGTTTTTATTAAAGAGTGATTTGCATGGTGACAGGGGAGGCTCATTTGAAAACCTTTTTACAGGTTGAGATGGTATTGGGCTGGAAGGCATATACTCTTCTTTTGGATGTCTTTTAAATATTTGTCTGAAGGAAAAATAAACTTTTATGCACATTATTTCTTTAGAGTGATCTAGATGTATAATTTTGTCTGAATTTGTCCATAAGAGAATTACCTAAAGTTTCCTTAGGGCATTGGTACATCCTCTTCCATAAAAGTTTTGGTAGTGTGTCCATGGTAGAGAGTGCTCATATACTCATATGTTACTATTTAATAAGATAATCCAATGAATACTATTGAAGTCTGGTTAGGGTGAGATAGTTACTTATAGGCTAATATATTTTTTTTCCTTTAAATCACGCTGAAATACTGGGTAAAGGCAACTTCTAGTCTTTGAAGCGGATTATGGTTCTTTGAGCAATCATAGGTAAAGATTGTATCCCTCTTTTTATTTTGTTTTTAAGCAACAAAACCAAAAGAAATTAAAATACTTCTTAGAAATAGAACCAAAATAAATTAAAATACTTCTTAGCAACAAAACCAAAATAAATTAAAATACTTCCCTTTAGTTGTCAATAGAACCAGAAGAAATTATTGCTTCACAAGGGCTGCCATTTGATACTGCATTCTTCTTCTTGGTTCCAACTTAAGTGGTTGTTTGCATGGCTTCATACTTCAAAATAATTGACATAAGATTTTGAAGTATGAGTAGTATGCTTTGTCAATTAGGTAATGTGTCTTGATAGTACTGTAGAAGGACAAACTTCTGGTACTGGACTGGTACTGAACTGCTGGTACTGGACCAAAACATGATTTTTGGTACTGAAGCAGAACAAAATATTGTTGATGCCTACAAACTGATGTTTAGCAAGTCCATGAAGGATCAAATAAATTATAGAAATTTACTTACAAAAAAAAGGAAAAAAAAATTTGCGAAAGTAAAACAAAAGGAGGTAAGAATCTCTTGTTACCTTCAGCTTATTAACAAAATTCGATCCACACCTATGTAAAAAAAATTCAAATAAACCAAGAAATCAATGTGGATCAGTAGGAGGGTCTCCTTCCTTATTGATCATCTGCATATCTAAATTCTGTAGTATACGAGTCAAGAATTCTTCTTTTGATAGGGGTTTGTTGTAAACTCGCAACCGGTGACCATTCACAAGTATTGGTGTCTGTTGTTCAACAATTTTCTTTATCCTGATTGAACCATTATCATAGACAATGTCAATTTCGTAAGGTCCCATCCAATGAGTGGTTAACTTACCTTTGAAGTTCTTGAATCTACTGTCATTCAATAGGGCCCAATCTCCTTGTTGATTTTTTTTCTTTTTGAGATACTTGTCATGCCATTTTGTTCTTTTTTCTTGAATGAGGGTAGTTCTTTGAAGTGCTTCCTACCTGGTTTCATCCAAATCATTAAGCTTCAAGAGCCTTTGTTGTTGGGCTTCATCCAAGTTCATGCCAACTTGTATTGCAGTCCTGAAGGTTTTGATCTGGAATTCTATGGGAAGAAGCACCTGCTTCCCATACACCAACTCATAGGGTGTATTTCCTGTTGTATTCCTCCAGGTGATTCTATAAGCCCATAAGGCTTGTAATAATCTGTCAGCCCAATACTTATGGTGCAACTATAATTTTTTGGTAAGAATGGACTCAATAACTTTGTTGGTAGATTCTACTTGTCCATTTGCCTGTGGATGGTAGGGTGTAGATTTCCTGTGTTTGATTTGGTACTGTTCTGTAACAACTTTGACTAGATGAGAGGTAAATTGAGTTCCCTGATCAGTCACAATTTCTCACGGTACACAAAATCTAGTAAAGATATCATTAAAAAGGAAATCTACCACTGATTGTTCACTTGCAGCTGGTAAAGCTTTTGCTTCAACCCATTTAGTCACATAGTCAGTGCATACAAGTATATACATTTTATTTTTAGATGCAGGGTTAATGGGCCCTACAAAATCTAATGCCCATTTCTTGAAAGGCTCAATAACTACTTGGGCTTGAAGTGGAATTTGGTCTCATGCAGTAGGCTTACCCATTCGTTGGCATTCATCACAATTGGATACATAGGTTTTAGCATCTCTGAAAATATGGGGCCAATAGTAACCAGATTGTAGAACTTTGTAAGCGGTCCTCTTGTCTACGAAGTGTCCTCCACAATGACCATCATGGCAGGCTTGCAAAATATCATGAATTTCATCTTCCCTTACACATCTCCTGATCACCAAATCTGGTCCTGTTTTGTAGAGGCAATCATCGTGCCACATATAATTTGCACTTAGTTGAATTACTTTCTGTTTTTCTCTAGGAGACAATTTCTGAGGCATCTTCCATGTCACAAGATAGTTAGCGACATCTGCATACCACAAAGTGAATGTAGAAATAGGAAATAAATTTTCATCAGGAAAGTTATCTTCTACTGGTGCATTATCTCCCAGATGAATCATTCTAGATAAGAAATCAACCACAAGATTATCTTTACTAGGTCTATCAATAATGTTGATATTAAACTCTTGTAATAATAAGAGCCATCATGTAGCTCTAGGATTTGTTACATGTATGTTCATTAAAAATTTGATGTCTTAATGATCAATGTGTACAAAAGCTTGATATCCCGTTATATAGTGTCTAAATTTATTGATATCATGGACTACAACTAACAATTCTTTTTCTGTGACCGTATAATTAACTTTAGCTAGAGACAGATTTTTACTAACGAAGTAAATAGCATAGGGCATTTGATTTTCTCTTCATCCAAGGACTGCCCCAAGGGATGTGTATGAGGCATTGGTATAGATATGAAAAGGAAGGGACCAATTTGGTCCTCTTAATACAGGGGTAGTTGACACTTTCTGTTTTAGAATTTCTAAAGATATTTGGCATTCATCATCCCACTTAAATTTGGCTTCTTTAGATAATAATTTGAATAAAGGGGTAGCTAGGATTGTAAAATTTGGAATGAATCTTCTATAGTAGCCAGCGTGTCCTAAAAATATATGAGCTTCCTTTTGTGAGGAAGGTATTCTGATTTGTGTGATGATATAAATCTTTTTTGGATCAACTCTCATTGCAAAACTGGAAATGTGTTGTCCCAAAATAATACCTTCAATGAGCATCATTTTTTATTTTTCATTACTTAAGGAAATATTAGTTTCCTTACACCTAATCAAGAATTTTTCTAGACTGGTCAATGCTTCCTGGAAGTCTTGTCCATGGATTGTAAATTCATCCATGTAGACTTCCACACAATCATTGGTCAAGTCAGAGAAAATGGCTAGGACAACTCTTTGAAAAGTGGCTGGGGCATTGAAAAGTTCGAAACGGAGCACCCTATAAGAATATGTGCCCCAAGGGCAGGTGAAAGTGGTCTTCCCCCGGTCTTCAGGTGCTATTTGTATCTAGTTGTAACCACTAAACCCATCCAAGAACGGAAAATACTTCTTTCCAGACAGGGTATCCAACACCTGATCAATAAATGGTAAGGGAAAATAATACCTATGGGTGGCTTTGTTTAACTCCCAGAAGTATATACATATCCTCCACTTACCATTTTTCTTGGGAACTATGACAAGTGGAGATACCCATTGACTATCTGAAATGGGGTATATGAGATTGGCTCGAAGGAGTTTTTGCAATTCCTCTTTTACAATATCTTTAAGGGATGGATTCATCCTTCGCTGAGGCTGTCTAACTAGTCTGATTTGGTCATTAGTGTAGATATGATGTGTGCATGTGTCAGGGTGAATTCATTTCATGTCTGCATAATCCCATGCAAAGGCATCAAATTGTCTTTGGAGCATTTCAATCACTTGTGTCTTATGTTCTAGTTCCAAACTAGAGTTGATATACGATGGTTTTCCTGGGATAATATCAACAAGTTCAGTAGTTTCTTCCTTATCCGAGAAGGCTGGTGATAAAGTATATAATTTAGTGATATCAGGGTGCCAAGTTTGTTGAAATTTGGAACTAAAAATATGTGACAATTCTGCAAAAGACCTTGGGTATTCAATGCAATTTGTGTCAGCCAAAAATAAGCTTAAGACTCGTTCATCTGATTGTTCTTGTATTCATCTTACTTGTTCAAGTGTTAACAGAGGTCTGATGCAATCTTCCTCTCCATAAGGGTTTTATATACAAATAGGTATTTCTTGTGTCGATTGGGCAGGAGGGAAGAGGGCACATTTTTGGCTATGTGTGCCATTGGATATAGTCATCTCACCAGATCGACAACTGATAAAGGCATCTGCTGTGCCCAGCCAAGGGTAGCCAAGAACCACAGGGTGTCTTGGTTTGGAGTATGATTTATAATAGATGACTAAAAAGTCTACTGGATATTCCCAAGAAGAGAGAGTGACTGTGACATCATCTAGACTTCCTGTAGGGCTAATGACTGAATTATCTGCCAACTCGATCATGGTTTGGGTTGGTCTTAACTGGTTGATTTGGAGCTTTTGCATAGTTTCAAAATACATTACATTAATAGCTGCACCCAAATCAATGAGTGTGTTTGGTAGAGAAATGCCATTAATTTCGACAGTGACTACTGGATTTCCAGGGTCATTATATTTGTATGGCATTTCAGAAATAAATTCAGATAATTGTCCCACTACCTGAACAAGGGGAGGTTCCTTCTTCTTCCTTCCTGGTTTCTTAATGCAAATATCCCTTGTGATTTTGGCATATATAGGGATATCCTTAATGGCTTGCAGCAGAGGTATTTTTATGCACACATTTCGTAATTCATCTTCTATATCTCTATGCAAGGGTGGGTCGGGTTTCTTCACTAATAGTCTTTCGGGGTAAGGTGGGAGATTAATTTGTTGGGGTACTCATATAGACTGAGAAGTGATTGGAATAGGAGGAGAGACCTCTTCTTTTGCAGCGGTGGTTTGAGTGTTTTCTTCCCGAGAATGATTATCATTTTCTTCCTGAATTATTACTGCAGGATCTGATTGGTTTACAACCTTCCCCGATCATAGTTGAATTTCATAGGTGGGAAAGGTTTGAACTTCTGTATTCTGCACAAGGTGGGTGGGTTGATTATTGGGGTTATGGATTGGTTGGGTAGGGATTGTTGTTGGTCTTGGAGGATTGTGGGAAGCTTGGTTTTGTGGTTGTTGATTGGCATTTATAGATACTTGCTGCTGCTGATTAGGGTTCAAGGGGGTTGTAAATTGTTTCTGTATAGGAGGTGGGAGTAAATCTTGCATCTGTGGTGGGTTGAATCCAGGTAGTAATTGGGAAATATTTGCAGGGTACTGTGGATATGTAGGGTAAGAGGGATTTGCATACATAGGTCCCCTCCAACCTTGTTGCCAAGGTTGAGTTTGATGAGGTGTCCATTGTGGATAGGTCACTGGGGAAGGACCCCATTGTTGTTGTTGATATTATGTATTAGGATCATAAAATGTATTGGGATTTTGGGCTCTCCAAGGTCTTCTAGAAGGGTATGGTTGTTCTTGTGAGACTCCTCCTCCCCTATACATGGCTTGTAGCTCAAGCAAGGTTGGACACTCAAATGTGGGGTGTTCTAGTGTACACAGACAACATATTTCTATGACATTTAATGGGCATTCTTTCTCACTGTGATTCTTTCGGTATCTATGAAAAAATATTGCTGAAGCAACCTCTTCTTCTTGTTTCTTTTTCAGTTTTAGAGTATCTAATTGGTTACTTATTGTGCTCAAGAAGTCTGTTTTAAAGTTCTCCAATAAGTTTCTTAACTCAGTTATGGTGACAGTCCCCGAGCTTTGTTTTGTATTTATGCTAAAAGGATCTCTTGGTCCTTTGCCTGTTTTAGCTTGTCCTCTTGAGTACCTCCTACAGTAATCTGCAATTTATGAAAAAGGATTTTGGTGTACAGAACTCAACAAGTTTAAAACTTCTATGCAATCATCTCTGAGACCTTTCAAGAATACAGTTCTTACTATAGTTGGGTCCGTGGTGAATAGTTTTGACTTTTGATAGTTGTATAAGAACCTTTATAAGTAGTCTTCAGGGCTTTCATCTTCCGTTTGCTGCATTTTAAAAATGTCATTTTTAACATTATCCCTACAATAGTCTTGGTATTTTCGTAAAAATGTGTCTTTCATTTGATCCCAAGAGAGGAATGTATTTTCTCCTAAGCTCATGAACCATCTTAAGGCTGAATCTATCATTGTAGTAGGAAAGAGATTAAGTTTTTGGGCATCATCTGAGTAGCTATAGCTTCTACATAATATGTCAAACTCGAATAAAAATAAATCTGGATCTTTAGTTGACATACCTCTGAAAGTGGGTAACAATGATAGTGGGATATTCTTCATGCTGATGTTTTTGGAAATATCCAAGATTGGAAACCCAAAAGTCTCAGTCTCTGTGGTTTCATTTCCTTCTTCTTCTGCCATTCTACTGATGGATGGTTCAGAAACTGGATTTTCTGTGTCTCCTAAATGTTCAACAGACTCACATTCTGCCTATCCCAATACCGATTCTTCCATTTTAGGTTCTCCTTCTGGAGCCTTGCTGGCTCCCCTTGAATTTTTTGTTGGTGGAA
>SNQJ01S0058872.1:0-33220 GCA_010110895.2 Picea sitchensis | reverse complement strand
GCCCTATCCCAATGTGTCATCCATCCATTGCATCAAGCCTCCTCCACTCCATGCTACATCCTTCATCCACACTGCGCCTGTCAATTCCTCACCCTTCATTGCTTCACCCTTTCACCAATCTTACCCCTCCATGAATAAACAGACTCGGGATAAAAACATTAGGTTAATAATGCTAGTAATAAAATTTAGTATAGGATAATTTAAAATAAAATGGTTAGACTAACTATTAATTATTAATTATTAATTAATTAATTAATAGTTAAGTTAGTTTAGTAACTAGGTTATCTTTTATTAATTAATATTAAATAAAACAATATTAGGATTAAAACATATTAAAACAAAAAATATAAAATATAATAAAACAAAACAAATTTAAAAAAAAAAACAAAAAACAAAACAAAATAAAACTTAATACATTAAATGTAAATAAAACACATAACAAAACATGTAATAAAAATAATATTAAAAAAAAAATAACAAAAAAATTAAAAACATAAAAACTACCCTAAGTCTACCCTCCCGTGCATCCATTACATCAAATCCCACATAAAAACAAATCATTTTAATCAAACGGTTGTTAAACTTTCCGGACCCCCCCTCACCATTCGAAGTTTAACGAGAGGGGGGATCCGGAATGGTAGTTTCTAAAAACCACCTTCCAAACAGGTGTCAGCTCCACATTCCAGCAGACCCCCCGCCCCCCCTAAAACTTCTTACCAACTCAGGGGGGGTCCGAAATACCGCCTTCCCGAAACAAAACCGTTTTTCCCATTTTCACCATTTTTTGCATGTTCAACATGTCTTTTTCCGGAGGTGATTCTGGGAAAATGAAGATGGATTTTCAAAATACGAGAGAGGTTTTTTCTCAGCATGGGCTAAAGAACAAAAAATTCTCTCAGTTTTTTCACAGGTGCCATGAGAAAGGAGAATCTAATCTATCTTTCAGCCTCTTTCTTCGGATTTTTGGTTTTTCTATTACAATCCTGATTTTGCAGGAGTTGTTACGGCCAGATGGAGGAGAATTTGGAAAAACTGAAGGAGTTTTTTGTCCATCACATGCCCATATAAAATAAGCTCCTTCAGTTTTTTCCCAGGTGCCAGCGTTGAAGAGAAACAGATGTCTATTTGGACCCCTTTTTTGCAGAAATTAGGTCCGTCTTTCATGGCGGACAGTTCCAAATTTTGGGGGATTTGTGGCTATTTTCGGCCGAGGCGGTTAAAACCGACTCACACAACTTGTTGGGTTATCTCCCCTATTTATTCAGAGGATTTTAATGTAAAGAGGTTCGACCTGGAGGTACCAGATGGGGAGATAATATAGAAACATGGCTTTCTATTTTGTAAAGATGATCAACAATCTGTAAATGACTTTATGAACGAATACAAAGGAACTTTTTCCAAATTCTTGTGTTGTGTTTAAGTGGTGAAGTTTTCCCTCATGTAACTCATTATTTTCCTATTTCATACACTTTTCTTTTTGTATTGTCTATGAGAAGGTAATGCACAGGATTTGTTCTTGACACCCTGTGCTGGCTCTAAATGATATTTATGTTTTCTTCCAAGTTTGAAGTGTAGAATTCAGTTGTACTCTGCTCTACATTTGAAACGAATTCCAATCTTTTCTTCCTTTCCCATTCTATAATCTCAAAGAATCCACTTGCATGATTATCTTGCCGAGTTATATCTTGTTTTAGTTATTCATTTATCTATCATCTTTATCATTGACTCCATGTCGCCCAATGGTCCTTTGTGCCTTAACCAAACCAACTGAAAACCCCAAGAACATAACCCTATTCTGCATAGCTAGCCTAATATCCTCTTCCAACAAAGTTATTTCAGACAGAGAGATCCCTCTCTGAGTCTTGGAGGGATAGATCCTTGACTCAAAGCGGTTTTGATGTTGCCTCTATGACTGCCTCCACAACCTTGGGAAAATTACAGAGTGCTAACAGGCCCCATTTGAGTTCATTATTTGGGTCAAGTTGGCCCTAAAAAGTAGGTTAGATCTAGTATAAATAAGGTTCCTAGGAGCTCATTTGATACATCAACTCAAGTGATTCTTATCTAATGTAAACAAGGAGATCAAGGTGATTTCAAGCGAGTTGTTTTGTGGTACACTAAGGAAAATTTAGGAATGTTCTAAGGCTTGTTCCGAGGAACATTTAGGCCTATTCTAAGGCTTGCTCAGAGTCAAATTTAAGCCTATTTTGAGGCATCTTTAAGACTTGTTCTGAGGTCTGATATGAGGTATACTGTGTGCATATTTAAGCATGCTTCCAGTGTGAATTACAAGAAGGTTAGGCCGAGTTTTAGATCCATGTTGGGAATGGACTTTTGGGGGAGTTAGACAAAAAAATTCTAACAAATATTAAAGAATATTTCAGGAGGAATAAGGCTGAGTTTTCAGAGAAATATCCAAGTGAACTTCATCCCTTCTATAGGATCACTTCTAGCCAAGTTCCAGATCAAAGTTTGTGGTATTTTTTTTGAAGTACATTACAGGTATATCTATGTTGGATCTAAAGTCTCTTTGCAACACAAGTTTGGAAGGTTTTTAAGGGAGTTGCATATTTGTCTTTTGGCACATGTAACGAGGATTGTCTAATCTAAATTTCAGAGTATATTTCTTGAGATAAGATAGGAGGATTATTCAAGCAATATTTTAGAGTAAAGAAGGCAGTGGAGATGCTAAGAGAATGACCAAGTGAAGGTAAAGAAGGTAGCATATGAAGAGTATTAATCAAGGGTGACAGAGTCTAATTCTTACAACTACCAAGGAAAGGGTTTACCTTGAAAAATCCATCAAGATGTGATATGTTCAAGATTGTATCTTACATAAATCTTATAAAGAAATTTTTTGAGAATAATTTTTGAAACAAGGGTTGTCAGACAATTGGTTTAGATTGATGGACAGGTGGTTTGGATAGTTGGTTTTCATTGATGTCAACCCTTGGAGAGTGATATTTTAGATTGATATCAACCCTTAGATATTGATTTCATCCCTTGAGTATGTCTGGTAAAACATTTTTCTAGCTCCAGAAGTATGGTTAAGGAACCCAAGTTTGTCTAAGGAATAATGTAATGAATATTAGTGAATTTACAGGTGAGACTATTCTATATGGATAGTACAAGTCATGTTGTTTCTGGTGATATGTGGTACATCACACAGTTCCTCATGTTTGAGGATATATGGCTTAGTAAAGTTGGAGAACCTTCATGATTTATCTAGCAACCCCTAGAAGGTCAAAGAAGTCAAATTATTCTAGAAGCTCCTAGAAGAAGTTGACTAGTCAAAGTGGTTGCAACTAGGATTTAATCATGGGTTAAGTTGTTGCAATAATAAAATAATTAAAAATAAATTAGTTTCAACTAGAAGTGAAGAGTTTACTATTTGTGGATAAAGTGGTTGTAAGTGGACAAAGTATTTAGAAGTGGGTTAGCCCTAAAAGAAGGAAGTTGATTAGAAGATAACCCCTAGAGGAAGCTACTTGGAGAGTATAAATAAGAGAGAAAGGGTCTCTTATTGTGATCTATCTATTGATCACATTGAATATCGATTATTTTTTGAAAGGTTTTTTGCAGGTACTCATTGATACATCTAAATTTGCATAAGTCTGAGGTAGCAAATGAGGATTGACAATAAAAGTTTCTGAGTTGCAGAGATTTAGAAAACCCTAGTTTTTTGAAGTTGTACGTGGGTTGTAAAAGGCTAGGTCGTGTACATACACGGGCCATAGAAGGCCAGGTCACATACATTTATGGGTTGAAAGAGGACAAGTCATGTATGTATAAAAAAAGGTCATGAAAACTTAAGTAGATGTTGGTGCCAAGTCTCTAGAGTCTGAAAGCAACTTCCAAGTCAACATTCTACAGGTTCAGATCAGCTACAAAAGTTTTGGTATGGTTACATGTTTTTTTTTATACTTAGATTTTATTACGATATGGTGAATGCTTGAGGCATTCTTGGTGCGATGGTTATGATACTTGGACATGGTATATGTTGGATGGTTTGTTGAGTGAGAAGCACTCTTATTTATGGTACAATACTGATATGGTTCCCATAGTTTACATCTTTGAGCTACTTGTACTTGGTTGAGGGATATCTATGTTGTATGATGATTGTATGATGATGTATGCATGAGGGACATGCATAGGTTGTTGGGGATGATTCATTGATGACATGGTATAGATCTGCATATGGTTGATGATATGGTATATATTCAGGTTGGTCAGTGATAGGTTGATAGGCTACAGATTGATGTGATAGAGGCAGTGAAGGTCTAAAGGGACAATAGTTTTGGAGTTCTAGAAAACTAGAAACCCTAGTTTTCTAAAGGTGTATGCAGGTTGATAAAGGATAGGTCACATACATACACATGTTGTAGTATATATAGGTTTCATACATACGCGTGATGCAGTATAGATAGGTCGTGTATCTGTTGGACATATTGGTTTTTGTCTACAAGCTAGGTCTTGTACTTGAGGGTTGGATTCTTCACATCTCAGTTGGTACTGAGATCTAAAAGATGGGTCTTGTATTTGAGAGTTGGTATACTCTTGGAGTTGGTGGTATTTTCAGTTGGTGTTGATAAATCCTAGAGATTGTAGTCTCATGTAACAACATAATTCAAAAATCTTACACATGTATTTGGTTCTCGTTGTGTTCATTGTGATGATGGTTCATAGTTCTTTATTATTGATGAATGTTGTTGATATATGTTCACATGTAAGAAGATATTTTTGAATACAAGTAATGATGATGATGTTTGAAGTAGTTACTAACTAAATAAAGAAAGAATTGTGAAAAGAGCCACACATTGATTCGCCCCCCCTCTCAGTGTGGTCGGTTTGTCAAACAATTGGTATCAGAGCATACCTTCACTATAAGCCTTACAAACTTGAAGGAGATCCATGGACACAGAAATGGATGAACATGCAGATGAAGTTTCCTTCTTTGATGAGACATAATACTCGACATGGAGAATAAAAATGAAAGGGTATTTGAAGTCAAAAGGAGAAGGTGTTTGGGAAATCGTTGTTGTTGGATCAGTTCCCTCGATGAATCAGGAAAATTTTCTAGCTCAAAAGGAAGAAAAGAAGAATAATGTAGTGGCATTCAAGACCATCTTAAATGGACTCTTAGGTTATGTTAATGAAATAATAGGACAATGTACCTCCTCCAAGGAACTATGGCTGAAGCTAGAGAATCCATATCAAGACTCAGTCATGAATGAAGGTAAAGACTCTCCAAAATATTATGATTGCAATAATTCTAAATGCAATGATGTTGAATGTTCTCCTACAAATAAAGAAGAAGATCTAGCTGAAATAGAAGAAGTTTGTGTAGAATCATCTAATATTTATCTTATATATGAAGAGGAAAAATTGTTGAAGATTAAAGGTAAAGTTATATATTGGTTAAGAGAAGCAGAAGATGATCATTATGATTTTGAGGATATTGAAGGATACACTAAGGAAGCCCTAGAAAAGTACCAAAGGCGTACCATGGCACTAAATAAAATGCTCGTGAAACAAGAAGAAGAGATCAAGAGACTAAAGACCGATATAATTAGTCAAGCAGAAGAAAAGAAGAGGGTAGATGATGAGCTTAGAAAAATCCTTGAAGAACTTAAATAAACAAGAGAAATCAATGTCAATCTAAGGACGCAACTTGAAGAAGCCAAAAGGATAGAGGAACTATTGAAGAATTAGGAAAATGAAAAAGAAGAATAATTTCATAAGCTAGAATCATAAGTGGTTGATCTCAGAAGGAAAGCCGAGAAGTCAAATGCTCATGTCAAGTTCATGAACATCTCAATAATCTTGGATGAAATCCTTGATAGTCAAAGATCACCAAATGATAAATCTAGTCTTGGATACAACAAGGAATTTGCACACTCTAAAGTTGGCACTTCTAAGAAGCGTGATGTAGGTCCTTCATTTTCAAAGGGTGAAAGTAAAGTTGCAAGTCAAGAACCTACACAAAGCAAGAAAATATTCAAAATATCAGAGCAAGGAAGACACTAAGAAGCTAGTCCTACACCTGAAGAAAATTCATAAGAGAGATACCTTCAAGGTTGACACAAAAGCACAAGTATGAAAAAAAATTCAATGGTCATTGTTTATCATGTAATAATTATGGTCACAAAGGTTTGGATTGCATAAATTATGCAAGGAAAGATGTTGGAGATGTAATCTTGTCAGACACATTGTTGCACATTATCACACCATCAGATGTTACAGTTGCAGTGGGTTTGGCCATAAATCCCAAGATTTTTGGAATTCAAGGAGACAATTAATGAGGAATGATTCATATGATATGGCAAGAAGAGCATGGAAGAAATATAATATTGAATGTATGGAAGCTCAGAGAACAACCAATGAGAAACTAGGACACTCTTATAAGTGGATGAAGAAGACTAAATAGCTAGACATGAATGAAGGCATAAATAATGAGGAAAGCTTAATACTTTTTGAGGTGTACGTGAGCTCCTATGGGAACAGTCGCATACATATGTGAGGTGACTTATAGAAAGGTCGTGTACATGCGTGAGTTGTCTGGAGAAAGGTCACATACTTGAGGTAAAGCTTTGAAAAGAAAGGGGTGTACGGATGAGTTGCAACATGGTTTGATGGTACAACACAGGTTATCAAAGGTCTGATGTTCCAGGTTAGTAAACAAAGCTACAAGTATAAACATATTCTTTTCTTATGAATGTATGGTGATAATATATAGTTGATTTTTGGAGAATATGCTTAAGGCCTATCTTGGATGCATGGTACAAACTCTAGTGTGTGGATTGAGGCATCTCTATTAAGGTACAGTGTTGGTTATGTTAAGTACTTATTAGTAAGATTATGGAACTTTACTTTTAAGGCATATAATTGGTAATGTAATAATAGATAGAGGTACATCATTGATATATTGAGGCATATTATTGGTACATGTCTAGAGGTATTATTGTTGCATTATACCTGTTGTAGTGAATGGTTTTGAGGTAGATTTGTTGTAGTACATGGTTGGTACATGTGTGAGCTCTATTGACATATCTTATGGTGCAATGTGAGAGCCTTTTTTTAGTGGTATTGATATATTATTATATGATTGGTACATACTTGAGGCTTGGTATATTGTATCTTGGTGACATTGAGGAGCATGCTTGAGGCATGTGTTTGAGGGTCTTGGTATATGACTTGAGGCACATCATTGAATGCATGGTACATGTTGGTTGATGTATACTTGTTGTGATACATTTTTGGTACATACCTTGGATACATTGGCACATGGTTTATGGTACTTGGTTTAGGCATATCATGAGTGATATGACACTTGTTTGAGGCACATTGTTGGCATGTTGTATGGTTGATGATGTTATTGGTATTCGCACATTGATAGAGGCACTTATTGGTGATATTGATATATGCTTGGTACACATTCAACACATATCCTTGGCATATGGTTGAGTTACATATTGGGACATATAGTTGATGAGTTGGCACATACATGAAGTGTATGGTATGGTGATGTTGGTACATCTTGATGAGTCATAGCTTGATCTATAGTTGATGCATAATTGGTACATGATTGGTACATTGTTAGAGAGACTTGTTGGTAATCTTGTTGGAGACAATTGTGTAGTATTGTTGACACATGGTTTAGGAATGACATGGAATATATGACTTGGTATACCTTTAGAAGCACATATTGATTGTGGTACATCGTGCTGATGTTTTTGAGTAGTCTTGGTTGATGAACATCTTGGTGATATTGTGCATATGGTTGAAAGTTATCTTGGTGATTGATATTGGTGAGTAGATCCGATTTGGTTAATGAGATTGATGTGATAGGTTGTTGTGCATGGTTGATGCACTGGTTGACAGTATAGGTTGAGGTACATATTGATGCATATTATGGTTGATGTTTTTTTCATGATTCACTATCCATTGTTGATATCATGAGATTGTATGTATTTTGGTATACACTTGATGGTATGGTACAGGTTGTACATGGTTGATACTTTGTTTATGACTCACTATTCATATCCTGAGATAGTATGTATGTATACACTTGATGTAAGGTATGGAACATGTTTAGATGCTTGATGATCATATACAGGATAATGAGATAGTGACAAAGACAATTACAGAAGCAGTTATAGATCAGTATAACAAATTGATGGACCATTGTATGATGCATGGACAGGTCCAAGGATCGTCAAAGGAATAGAAGATCATGGTATTCATGATGCAGTATTGTTGAACAGTTGATCAGTGTTCTGGTAGAGCATAAGTATTTATAGAAGAAGAAGATTGTAGTGGTAGCATATTGTTCACAATGATTACATGGAATCGTGCAGAGAAGATAGGGGGAGGCATACCCACAAGTGGAGTTAGTATATTAACCATGATTGGTTAGATCAGGTATAGTGTTAGAGTGACAAGAGGAGCTAATCCTTTGTCAAAGGGAGAGAGAGAGATTGATCCAAAGGATAGTGCAAACAAGGGGAGCAACCCCAAGGACTCTGCAGTAAAGGGGAGCATCCCCAAGGAGAGATACCATTTTCCATTGATGTCAAAGGGGGAGAGATAGAAACATTGATGAGGAGTATGAGCATGTCTGTTTTCATGACTAAGTGTTCCCATCAATGTTGGTATTTCCATCAATTCCAAAGGGGGATATTGTCATAGACTTGGTTTAGATTGATGGATAGTTGGTTGTCATTGATGTCAAACCTTGTAGATTGATATCAACCCTTAGAGATTTATGTCAACACTTGAGTATGTTTGGTAGCACATTTTGGTATCTCCAGAAGTATGGTTAAGGAACCCAATTTTTCTGAGGAATAATGTAATGAATATTAGTGAATTTGCAGGTGAGACTATTCTAGATGGATAGTACTTGTCATTTTATTTTCGGTGATATGTGGTATGTCGCATAGTTCTTCACGGTTGAGGAGATGTGTCTTAGTAAAATTGGATAAACCTCGTGAGTTATCTATCAACCCCTAGAAGGTTAAAGAAGTCAAATTATTCTAGAATCTCCTAGAAGAAGTTGACTAGTCAAAGTGGTTGCAACTAGAAGTTAATCATGGGTTAAGTGGTTGCAATAAGAAAATAATTAAAAATAAATTATTTGCAACTAGAAGTGGAGATTTTACTATTTGTGGATAAAGTGGTTGTAAGTGGACAAAGTGATTAGAAGTGGGTTATCCCTAAAAGAAGGAAGTTGGTAAGAAGATAACCCCTAGAGGAAGCTACTTGGAGAGTATAAATAAGAGAGTAAGGATCTATTATTGTGATATATCTATTGCACACATTGAATATCTATTATTTTGTGAACGATTTGTTGCAGGTACTCATTGATACATATGAATTTACGTAAGTCTAAGGTAGCAAAGGAGGATTGATGGAAAAAGTTTCAGAGTTGCAGAGATTTAGAAAACCCTATTTTTCTTAATTTGTACATGGGCTGTAGAAGGTTAGGTCATGTACATACACGGGACACATAAGGCCAGATCGCGTACATCCATGGGATGAAAGAGGACAGGTCACGTACATCTGAAAAATGTCATGAAAACTTAAGTAGATGTTGGTGCTAGGTCTCTAGAGTCCGAAAGCAAGTTCCAGGTAAGCATTCTAGAGGTTTAGATCAGCTACAGAAGTTCTGGTATGGTTACATGTGTTTTTCGATGCTTAGATTTGCTTATGATATGGTGAATTCTTGAGGCATTCTTGGCATGATGGTTGTGGTACTCTGACAGGGTATATGTTGGATGGTTGGTTGAGTGAGAATCACTCTTATGTATGGTATAGTATTGATATGGTTCCCATAGTTTACATCTTTGAGATACTTGTACTTAGTTGAGGAATATATATGTTGTATGATGATGTATGCATGAGGGACATGCATAGCTTGTTGGATATGCTTCATTGATGACATGGTACATATATGCATATTGTTGATGATAAGGTATATATTCAAGTTGTTCAGTGACAAGCTGATAGGATACAGGTTGATGTGACAGAGGCAGCAAAGGTCGGAAGGGCTAGAAGTTTCGGTGTTCCAGAAAAATGGAAACCCTATTTTTTTGAAGGTGTATGCAGGATGATAGAGGACAAGTCATGTACCTAAACATGTTGCAATACAGACAAGTCGCATACATATGTGTGTTGCAGTATAGAAAAGTCATGTATCTTTTGGACGGGTTATTTTATATCTACAAGTTGGGTCTTGTACTTGAGGGTTGGATTCCTCACATCTCAGTTGGTGTTGAGATCTACAAGTTGTGTCTTGTATTTCAGAGTTGGTACTCTCTTGGAGTTGGTGCTCTTTTCAATTCGTCTTGATAAATCCCGGATATTGTAGTCTCATGTAAGAACATAATTCAAAAATCTTACACATATATTTGGTTCTCATTGTGTTCATTGTGATGATGGTTCATAGTTATTTATTATTGATGAATGTTATTAATATATGTTTACATGCAAGTAGCTATTTGTGAATGCAAGTAGCTATTTGTGAATGCAAGTAATGAATGATGATGTTTGAAGTAGTTACTAACTAAAGAAAGAAATAATTGTGAAAATATCCACACACTAATTCACCCCCTCCCCCTCTCAGTGTGGTTGGTGTGTCCAACACAGGTGGTAAGGTGGTGGTCGAGAAGATTGATGTCTTCAATTTGCAGGTCGGTGCATGCATAGTGAGAGTTGGTGCTCACAAGGGGGTTGGTTCCTCCTTCTAGTTGGTGATAGAAAATTCAAGTGGTTGGTGCCTCCTTCTAGTTGGTGTTGGAGAATCTTGGAATTTGGTGCTTTCGATGGATGTAATATCCTGATATATTAAAAATCATTATGTGGTTTTATCCCATTTGGGTTTCCACGTAAAATTCTTGTGAATTGTGTATATGTGGTTGTTTGTTTCAACATATGATATCTTGAATGCAATTATAAGTATAAGAAGTGATAAATTGTTTATACTGATTCACCCCCCCCCTCTCATTATCCCTGAATATACCAACAATTGGTATCAAAGCAAGGTTCCTTCAGAAAGAATCTAACCACTGGAAGGTAAATCACAGATTGAACTAAAAATGGAACACCAATGTTTGATCATCATAATTATTCTTTATGGAGCAGAAGGATGAGAACATATCTACAAGCACATGGATTGGATGTCTGGAAAGTAATATTAAATGGATACAAGACACATGCTTCTCCCCCTACATATGTAGATGGAAAAATACTCTATGAAAAAAATTTGAAGGATATGAATGCTATTCTAAGTGGTTAGGTTGATTTAGTATATGTCAAGGTTATGCATTATGACTCTGTAAAGGAAATTTGAGAAAAAATTAAAAATGTTTACGAAGCAGATGCCAAAGTCAAGGGGGGCAAGCTTGAACCTTATAGAGGTCAATTTGAACATATAAAAATGAAGGAAGTTGAAGATATTGCATCTTACTTTCTATGAATTGATGAAATAATGAATGTTATTAGAGGACTGGGAGAAGAAATTAAAGGTTTGGTAACTGTTCAAAAGCTACTAAGGTCTCTTCCAATGAGATTTGATCCTAAGTTTTTATCCCTAGAAAAAAGAACAAATATTTCTACATTGAGCATGGATGAGCTACATGGAATACTTATAGCTTATGAAATGAGAACAAAATAGGATAATCCATCCAGAAGGGAATAAACTTTCAAACAATCAAGAAGAAAAGAAAGAACAAGGAAAAGTCAAAGTCAAGCTCCAGTTGTAGCGATGATTCAGATGAAGATGAAGAAATGGCCAACTTTGCGAGGAGGTTGAATAAAGGAAATAGAAAGTACAAAGGTAAGCTTCACTTAAAGTGCTTTAATTGTGGTAAAATTGGTCATTTTTCTTCCAAATGTCCTTATGCAAGGGTTCAGATAGTGATGAAGAAGAAGAAGTTCCTAAGAAAGAAAAGAAATATCAAAAAGGAGACAAGAAAAGAAATAAAAGAAAAATCATAAAGAAAAGTCTCTATTCAAGAGAATATAGTTCCTCATCTGGTGAGGATAATGACAGTGATAGTGACTCGGAAAGAGTGCTCTTTATGGAAATGGAAACCAATAAGAAATCCCTAAATATGATGAGGAATATTATGAATATGAATGATAAGTGGATCTTGAGGAAGAAATGAGCAGTTCCTTAAGGGATATGAAAAGAGAAAGGAAGACAAACAAGTTACTCAAGAAATAACTAAGAAATCTAAAGGAATATTTTCAAAGTCCCAACAAAAACTCTAAAGAAACAGAGAAGATCATCAACAGTCTAAAAGTCCAGTTGGAAGAATATATAATGATTTAAGAAACACTCAAATACCGGTGGGAAGAAAAGGAGAAAATAAAGGAAATCCTGGAAGCATAAATAGTCTCACTTAGGAAGGAACTTCAAACGAAGGATATCCAAAAGAATTTTGGCAATAGCATCAAAATATTGGATTTAATAATTAGTCGTCAAAGGCCATTCTATGACAAGTCTATACTAGGATACAAGTAAACTCATACTAAGAAGGGTTCAATATCAATGAAGACAGGAAAAGAAGTAGAACAAAAGAGTTATGCAGATGTCATCAAAGGTACCATCAAAAAGTAAGAATGAAAACCTTCAAAGGAGAACATTCGGGTTATGGAGATCATACAAGAAGAAGATCATCTAATTAAAGAGACATAGAATCAACAACCAACAATGGAGAGGATTCAATAAGAATATTACAGAAGAGTTGCACCACCTAGAAGATCTCCCACACTCAAGAACCAAAATATCTTTCTTGGATTTTGTTATTCCTGCAGCAATTTTTGGCACAAGGTTACAAATTGTAGAGCTTATGCTAGGAAAAAAATAAACTATGGAGGCTACCCTAAAAATAACTATCTCAAAAATCCTAATGAAACTTATAACAAAAACTATAACAATTTTGGTTCATTGAATAATGAAGTATAATGCAAAAACGAAAAAAAATTGGACACATAGCCAAAGATTGCAGGTTGATTGTTCCTCCAAGGGAACCGAAGCAAGATTTCAATAGTCATGTAAAAGAACCATCAATGATATAGAAAAGGAATTAAGATGAGCTGAACATTGAAGAATGTGTGATTTTTCTACAATCCTAAAGAAGAAAAATTGAATGGTACATTGACAATGTTTTTTCAAAGCATGTGACAAGGGACAAGTACATATTTGTAACACTGAAGAAAGAAAAAGATGGATCATTTTTGTTTGGAAATGATAACTCAGCCAAAATTATAGGAAAAGGCATAGTCAATCTTTGATGTAAAGACGTCAAGGAAAAAAATGCCCTACTTGTTGAAAATATGAAGCATAATATGCTAAGTGTGAATCAAATGTGTGACCAGGGAGACATGCTTCTATTCAACTCAAAGAAATGTGAAATAAGAAAAGAAGGATTAGGAAGATTGGTGGTGACAACAATAAGGACTCTAAACAACATATATGTCTTGAATGAAATCGGAAAGGAAAGATGTTGATTAGAAAAGAAAGATCAAATTTGGATTTGGCACAAAAGAATGGGCCATGTGCACTTTGACAATCTTGTCAAAATCAATAGAAAGGAAGTGGTAAGAGAAATGCCTGAAATTTCAAAGACAACAGACACTATGTACAAGAACTACCAGCATGGAAAACAAACAATAGTTGAGTCCAGGATAATGGAAAACTCTACAAAAAAACCATTGGAGATTGTACACATTGATCTATGTCAAGTGATGAGAAGAAAATGGATGAATGTTGAACAATACTTCATGTTTCTTATTGATGATTACACAAGAATGATTGGGGCCATTTTCCTCAAGAAAAATTCAGAAGTGTTTAAATGTTCCAGTATATTCAAAGAGATGGTTGAAAAAAAAACTGATTTGAAATCCAAGTGCTTAAGATCAGATAATGGAGGTGAGTTCATATCAAAAGAATTCAGGTATTTATGTGAAGAACATGGAATGAAAAGAAAACTCTTAGCATCTAGGACACCTCATCAAAATGGATTCGTTGAAAGGAAGAAAAAAATTGTACAGGAAATGGCTAGAACCATGTTGAATGATTCCAAGTTGATAAATAACTTTTGGGTACAAGAAATACATACAATTTTTCATATCCTGAATGGAGGAATGCTTAGAAGTAACAAGGATAATACTCCATATGAACTATAGAAGAGAAGACCAACAAGCATCAATCACTTTCGAGTTTTTGGAAGAAAATGTATACATAAAAAGAGAAGAGAATAAGGTTGGAAAATTTGACTCACGGGTTGATGAAGGCATACTCATTGGATACTCAAGAAAAATCAAGGCATACAAATTATATAACCTAAGACTCGACAAAATAGTGGAATAAATCAATGTAAAAGTCTATGAAACAAATGTGTTGAAGACCAGGAAAGGAAACAGAAATTTAAAAGACGAGGAAGCAGAAGAAGAACTAAAGTAAAGAGAAGAAGAAGAAAAAGAACCAAAAGAGAAGCAACCAGAAGTAGATCAAGAAGAAACATAAGATAATCAACAAGATATCCATACACCTTCTAAGACACCTAAATGTTGGTATCAAAAGAATCACCCACTGGAAAAAATTATTGGGGATAAAGATGCAGGAATAGAAACTAGATGAAGAAAACAAGCACGTACACCATAACAAAGACATATATCATTATTATCCACAGTTGAACCAAGAAGCTTTAAGGAAGAGAGCAATAATGAACATTGGATCAAGGCCACAAAAGAAGTACTGAATAAAATAGAGAAGAATGAAACATGGGAACTAGTTCCAAGACCTAAGGACAAAAATGTCATAGGCACAAAGTGGGTATTCATAAACAAGTTGAACGAAGATGGACAGGTAACCAGAAACAAGGCAAGGTTATTATGCAAAGGATATGCACAAGTTGAAGGTATATATTTTGACTAAACCTTTTCCCTAGTAGCCAGAATGGAAGAAAACAAAATTTTCTTGGCTTATGCATGCTCCAGAAGGATAAAGGTATATCAGATGGATGTAAAATCAACCTTCCTTAATGGAGAATTAGAAGAAGAAGTTTACATAGAATAGCCAGAAGGGTTTCAACTATTAGATAAGAAAGTCTATCTTTTCATATTGAAGAAATTCTTGTATGGACTCAAGAAAGCACCTAGAGCTTGGTACGCAAGATAGGACAGATGCAACAACAAGGATTCAGAAGAGGAATCCAAGATACTAATATCTATATAAAACTGGAACAAGACAATTTTATTATCAATGAAGTATATGTGGATGACATCATCTTTGGAAGCGATGATGATAGGTTGAGTCACAAATTTTCCATAGATATGAAAAGTGAGTTTGAAATGTCCCTACTTGGGGAGTTGAATTTCTTCTTGAGACTCCATATATCTCAGCTAGATGAAGGCATATTCATTTCCCAAACCAAGTACATCAAGGAAATGTTGAAGAAGTTCAGAATGGAATATTGAAAACTCGTAAGAACTCTTATGGTGACCAGTTGCAAGTTGAGAAAGGATGATGAATATAAAGAAGCATATAAGAGACTCTATAGATATATGATTGGGATTTTACTCTATATAACATCCTCAAGACCATATGTGATGCAAGTAGTTGCACAAGTCGCAAGATTTCAACCAGCACCAAAGGAATCTCAAGTCTTAGCATTAAAGAGGATTTTCAAATATCTCAAAGGAAAAACAGAGTTTTGGATATGGTATTCGAAAGGTAATGAGTTGACTATGGTTGCCTACATAGATGCGGATTGGGAAAGAAGTATTGATGAAAGAAGAAGTACAAATGGAGCATCTTTCTACTTAGGTGATTGCTTAGTATCTGGGTTGAGTAAGAAGCAATCTCCAATATCCTTATTCATAGTAGAAGAAGAATATATTGCAGTAGTTGCATGTTGTACTTAGGTTCTGTGGATAAAGCAGACTCTACAAGAAATACAAGTGAAATATGATTATCCCATTCCGATATTATGTGAAAATGCCAATGTTATAAGCATCTCTAAGAACCCAGTGATGCATTCCAAAACCAAACATATTCCTATTAAGTTCCACTTTCTATATGAACAAGTCACAGAAAATAATATCAAGTTGGGCTACATTGGGACAAAAGAACATATTGCAAACATATTTACAAAGCCTCTTCTAGGGAGACCGTTGAGTACCTCCACCAAAAACTAGTAGTGATTTCTACTCCACAGTGATCTACATGCCATCTAGCAAAATAGTCAGGGGAATACATACCGTCATTGGGAGTTACACTTTTCCATTGATGTCAAAGTGGGAATGAAAGATCAGAAGCATGAATATAGGGGGAACAATGGTCATAGGGGGAGTATGAGTGTTTCCACCAATTCCAAAGGTAGATATTGTTGGAAAATTGGTTGTAATTGATCTCAACCCTAGAAGAATGTATGAAGCAAGTCTAGAAGCCCCTAGAAGTGATGGGTTTATTTGAACTAAGAGTCTCCAAAGTGGTCCCCCTATGGTGTATCTCTAATCATGGCCCTCACGAGAAAATTCTTTGAAAAAGCCTACAAGAAATCCATAGACGTCAAGAAAAAAATCTTGGAGGTATGGTCAAGAAGCCCCAGAGGTAAAGAAGGGAAGCCCTGAAATAAATTCTAGGTTACCCCTAATGTCGACCCCAATTGGAATAAGTATTAAAGATAAAATTAATATAGAAATTGTAAAGTCAGCCCTAAGAAGATAAAAATAAAATTGCAAGTGTAATGTCGGCCCAAATTGAAATAAATATTATAAATATTATAAAAGTGGCAAGATTCAAGGTGACCCCATTTAAATTAATTACTTGGGTTAAGTCGTCCCTAAAAAGAGGGTTACATATAGTATAAATAAGGCACTTAGGAGCTCATTTGATACATCAACTAAAGTGATTCCTATATAGGGTAAATAAGGACATCAGGGTGATCTGAGGAAAGTTTTTATGTGGTACACTAAGGAAAATTAGGGCATGTTCTGAGGCTTGTTCTAAGGAAAATTTAGGTCGATTATGTGGCTTGTTCTGAGTCGAATTTAGGCATGTTCTGAGGTGTCTTTAACACCTATTCTGAGGTCTGACCTAAGGTATATCTTGTGCATATTTAAGCATGCTTACAGTGTGAATTACAGGAAGGTTAGGAATATTTTTAGAGCCATGTTGGGTGCAGACTTGAGGGGGAGTTAGACCAAAGTTTTCAGACAAATCTTAAGGCATATTTCAGGAGGGATAAGGCCTAGTTTTCAGAGCAATGTCCAAGTGAACTTCAGCCCTGCTACAGGAGCACTTCTAGTCAAGTTCCAGATCAGAGTTTGTGGTTTTGTTTTGAAGTACATTATAGGTATATCTATGTTGAAGCTAAAGTCTCTTTGCAACAGAAGTTTGGAAGGTTTTTAAGGGAGTTTCAGATTTTTCTTTTGGCACAAGTAAGGAGGATTGTATAAGCTAAATTTCATAGTATCTTTCTTGAGCTAAGATAGGCAGACTATTATATCAATATTTTAAAGTAAATAAGGAAGCGAAGATGATAAGAGAATGACCAGGTGAAGGTAAAGAAGACATTATATGAAGAATACTGATCAAGGGTGACAAATTCTCATTCTTGCAGCTATCAAGGAAATGGTTTACCTTGCAAAACCCAACAAAGTGTGATATGTTCAAGGGTGTATATTTTGTAAATCTTGTAAAGAAATTATTTGAGAATAATTTTTGAAACAAGGGTGGTTGGGTGGTTCTCGAGAAGATTGGTGTCTTCCATTTGTAGGTTGGTGCCTGTGTAGTCTGAGTTGGTGCTCACAAGGGGGTTGGTGCCTCCTTCTAGTTGGTGCTAGAAAATTCAAGGTGTTGGTGCCTCCTTTCAGTTGGTGCTATAAAATCTTGGAAGTTGGTGCTTCCAATGGATGTAATCTTTTGATATATTAAAACACATTATGTTTTTTTCTCCCATTTGGTTTTGCATGTAAAATTCTTGCACACTGTGTATCTGTGGTTGTTTATTTCAATATATGATATCTTGAATGTGACAATATCTTGAATGAAATTATAAGTAGAAGAAATGATAAATTATTTATACTGATTCACCCCCCCCCCCTCTCTGTATCCCTGAATATACCAACAATACCATCCTTAAGAACAAATCTGAAAGGACCAACTTAGGCTATTTTCACTATCTCCATGGCCTCCAAGTATTGCAAACCAAGAAAGGAATATTTCTTTCCCATTCTAAGTATGCTTGTGAACTTCTTCGTCGCTTTCACATGGAAGATTTGAAACCAACCTCTTCTTCCTTCTAGTGTGGAGTCAAACTTGATGCCACTTGTACTTCTCCCGAAGTTGATGCCACTTTGTACCATCAGTTAGTTGGTATCCTCTTATACTTGACTCATACTTGTCCTGATATTTCCTTTTCCATTGGTCTTGTTTCCCTACATATGAAAACACCCCATGAAATCCATTGGAAAGAAACTAAAAGGATACTTTAGTATGTATGTGGTACATTTAAGTTCAGGATACATTACAGCTCGGGGGGCGGGGGGCTCCTTTATTGGTTGGATTCTCTGATTCGGATTGGGATGGTGACCCTGATGATTGGAATTCTACTACAGGTTATGTTTTCATACTTGGTTCAGGACATATCACTTGGGATTGTAAGAAAAAATAGGCTATTCCTCTTTCTTCAGTAAAATCAGAGTATCGAGCAATGGTTAATGCAAGTCAGGAAGCCTTGTGGCTTTGACATATCCTTTCATAGTTTGGATTCCAAAAGAAGCATCCGACATCCCTCTGGCGTGATAATAAAAGTGTCATTAAGCTCTCCAAAGACTATGTTCAAGATCATTGTAGAAAACACATCAAGCTACACATGCACTTCATCAGAAAAATCCTTCATGATCGAGTTATTGAAGTGTTATTTTTCCCTACATAAGATCAAATTGCTGACATTTTCACAAAATCTCTTACAAAAGTGAAGTTTTTTAAACTTCGATCTATGTTAGGTGTTTATGAATTTGCCATGAAGGGGGGATAGACTCTAATGTCTCCTTCCTTCTCCTATCATGTCTCCTTTGTAAATCCTTCAATCTTATCCCAAGTTGTTCTTAAGGGGGGATGTTTCAATATTTAGACACTTAGAAGTTAGTTAAGATAAAATGGTCTAATGTGTCGTTAGGTAAAAGTGTGTTTCTTTGATATGCATTAGTATACATTTGTAGTTAGGTAGTCCAACAGTCACGATATATTCTCGACATAAAGTGATCCAATGGTTCATATTCTCCTCGGTCTTAACTGCTACATTGATCCATGGGTTAACACTCGATTGGTCCATGATATCTATTTAAAGAGCATGGAGGGTCATTTACTGAGGATTGATTGTGATAAACTCTCTTATAAATATCTTTGTAATATTTTTCTTTTGCATTAATAAATTGCTCCAAGTGGTCATGTTGGCTAGGGTCATGGATGTTTCTCCATAGGTTTTTACCACGTCAAAAAATTGGTTTGTCGTTATTCAATCTGGTTGTGTGAGTAATTACTAAATGTGCTTGTCCTCTGTTAGAATACCTATGTTGTCGAATAAGCATCCACACGCGTTTGGAGACAAAAGCATTTTTTGGCCATAATAGGATCAAATTAACTCCAAATTAAATGAAAATTTGGGGTTAAGTCTGCAACATCAAAGGGCATAAAACTACCAATGAAGGCCAACTCGAGATTGTTAGAAAATTCAAATCAATGATTTTTGAAGAATGAGGTAGTGTTGGACAAGTAATCCTTGGGATTGTGGTCTTTGTAATAGTAATGTACATATAAAGCATCATAGGTGATAGGAAGAGTCATAGGTTGGAGAAGACCAATGATTTCATTTTTGTATATTTATTGAACTTTAATCTAATATAATAATGAATAATGAATGTGGAGTTATGATATATGCCCACTCTTGGTATGACAATAGTATCAGATAAGGGATAACTCCATGAATAGATTCCTTGGAATTTTTTCCTTCTGCGCTCTGGTTTATCCTCTGCCCTATTTTTAACCTTTTGAATCCATGTTGGGAACTAAGCGGACCAACAACTCCTATGCAACTACACATATCTTTGGCCATTCGACTATCCACATGCCCCTATCAACCTCTTGGTGAATTGGTCGATTCCATTTCCACCTCACTCTTTGTGTAAACCCTAGTCTGTATGTTGAATGCTCCACGCGGGACCTAAACCCTAATTTTGGGCTGCAAACCAAAATTTTGTTGATGCTTTTTAAATCGACTCTTGGTTACTATGCACACACGCTTCCCTCGACCTAAAAAACGGATTCGATGGTATACTCTCAGTTCATGACTACACTATCGTTGATATTATCCCATGACCCATTGCACAACTGCACTATAGCTGCTGAAAAACATATCCGAGCTATCGATGCACTCATACAAAATGTTGATACCCATATAGATGCACTGTGTCTTCACGCCTCAGTCTTCACAACTGCAATATATTGCAAATATGTTTTCCGGGACTTCAATCCTCGTCTTGGTATCTGAGGACACGGTCTTTCCAGCGGTAGGATCAAAACGAAACCAAATATTTCTTTGGAATTCACGTTCTACATAAAAGATACGAACCCAAACTTGTTCTCTATAACCATTTTTTGTTCCAATAGAAAAATATGTCCCCCATTGAGCCCAACATTATCGTTCAAACCTAGATCAAATAGTTTTGTCACCTTACTACTACTAGCGCCTAGAGGTAGACACATGTACTTAACCCCATTGCAAATATCTTATGCATTGTCCACATTTTCACACACATATGTTAATTGCAAACATGTTATGCATTGTCGCCATTTTCACACACATATGTTAATATTGAGTCCCCTATACCAAGCACCAATAAGACTAGGTCCAAATCAGGATTCACATCAGGGTTCCAGATCCATAATGCCAATCTATAAAAAAATTCTAAGTATTTCCAGGCATATTGTAGTCATTTTTCCCAAGTCAATATCGAGGTAGGTTTTGTGAAAAACGAAAAATGGGGCTCATTGAAGCTTAATCATTCTCAGTGTAGCTTCTATGTATTATTGGTGCATAATACTAGTAACTTATTGTTATGCAGGCATGAAGATAGAATAATGCATTATCTCGTCTCCATTGTTGTCGTGGTGCTAGAAGGAAAGGAGAACTATAGAGAATGGTACATGAATATTAAGAGAAAATTGATCTTCAATTATCTATGGCAAGGCATTTTTGAAGTAGTAAAAGTTCCTCAGAGTATAAAAATCATTGAAGAAGAATTGGAATTAGAAGAATAATATTCAAAATTAAAGATGAAGAGAAGCAGACAAAGTAGTAGAAGACCAACCATTCCAAACTCAAACAAAGAATGTGAAATATGGGAAGACAAAGACCAGAAGGTGTATGTCGTAATCTCTACGACAAAAAGTGAGGAGGTGATCTGTCAGATTGCTTCCATTAGTGACTCCTATGGTGCCTTGAAGAGACTGAATGACTTGCATGATACACATTCTGAATTAGAACTCATACAACTAATGTTGAAGATCTTCAACTTAGAGTTGAAGAATGATGACCCGATGGATTTCGTTTCAAAAATCAAATACATAATTCATGACATTGAAGCCACCGAAGAAAATATTGATCTCCCTTGTGTGGCCTTCATTAAGGCCCTCTACCCTACATATTCTCACTACCTTGAATCACTGCAAGCTAGTGGTCAAATGAAATCCATCGCATTTGACAAGGTAGTGAAGAAAGTTGCAGAATGTGAGAAAGTATTCAGAAAGAAGTCGGCTCCTTCAAATGGTGATATTGTTTACCTTACTCAGAAAGACAAGAATAAATGACATGATTCTTCCAAAGGATAAAGTAGTAGAAGAGGAAGTGGACATGGAAGAAAGAGTTTTAGAGGAAAGGGGGGTAGACACAACCAAGGTGATAGATCCAATCTTCATTGTACCTGTTTCAAAAAGAATGGGTCACATGAGGCAAATGACTGCAGATTTCCATGGGATAAGATAAAAGAATATGGATAGAATAAGAAAGAGGACAAAGGAACACCTTCAGAACCAACAAAAGGTAATCCACCTGAATCTTCCCATTACATTGTTTCCCATTGCAATATAGGAGTAACATAAGATTTATTTAACACTTTATATAGTCCTTGGAAATATACATGGCTTCTTCACATAGTCACAACCTTTCACATGACATTTCGAAGAGACTTTTTCGAAGACTTCAATGAAAATGTAGATGGCATAGTGTATTTTGCAGACAAGTCCAGCCTCAACCCCTTGGGAATGGGAACCATCAGACTCAAGTTTCCTGGATTCCCATATTTTCTTATGTCCAATGTGTTCTATCTTCCTGAGATGAAAAGGATCTTGTTGTCCCTTGTGCACATCCAATATCAAGGCCACTATGTTCATATGATAGGTGGAAAAGTTGAAATACGAAAGGATTATGATACCATGCTTGTTATGACCAGAATAGAAGATGGAAGAGTGTTGAATATGAATGGGACATATTCCCATACACAAAATGTTACATACCTCTCTGATTGCGATGAAGGTATAATGCCATCTAGTCTTTTGTGGCATGCTATATTTGGTCATATCAATTATGATAGTCTTCATTTATTGAGAAAGAATGGTGTTTCTGGTTTTTCTATTATTCCTAGGAAAGTGAAATAATGTGATTCTTGTATCCTTGGAAAGTATAGAAAACAGTCGTTCCATGATTCTACTTCCATAGTATGTAGAAAATGTGAATTTATTCATGTTGATTTGTGTGGCCCTATGCATGTTCCTTCTGTAAATGGAAATAGATGTATAATTTATTTTATTGATGATTACACTAGGATGTGTTGGTTGTACTTGTTGAAAGATAAATCACAATCTTTTGAAACATTTAAAAATCTTCATGTATGGATTCAAAATTAAGCTTAGTTTCGTATTGGCTCTCTTCGCACTGATAATGGAAGAGAATATACATATAATTAATTTGAAAGCTACCTTCACCAACATGGGATCAAACATCAAACCATAGTTCCATATAATCCCCAAAAAACGGTGTGGTTAAATGAATGAACATGACACTCATAAATATGGTTTGTTACATGATGTTTTTCAAGAATGTTAAATTGATTTTTGGGGCTGATACAGTTCTTTGTGCAGTTTATGTAAAAAACATGTTTGCATATCATGCTCTCATAAATAAGACTCCATATGAAATGTGGTATGGCCACATTTCTTCTTTGAGGCATCTCAAGGTATTTGGTTCCACCTATTATGCCTTGATTCCTAAGGAGAAAAGAAGAAAGTTTGATGCAAGGAGTTAGAAGAGCATCTTCTTGGGGTACTCAAATACCACCAAGGACTATCATTTTTATGATGAGACAAACAAGAAATTCATCATTTCCAAAGATGTGGTATTTCTTGAATCCACCAAGAAAGACGAAATTGTTGAGAGGTAGCTTGATTATCTGTACAAATTCACTCGTGTAAATACATATCATGAATTTGATGATGAGATTCCACATCTTGAAGGGGGGATCCCTATCTTGGGTCAATCTCTGGAATCTCCTTTCAAAGCATCATCTTCCCCACATGAAGAATTTCCTGCCACTTCATTAGAACTTGAAGTTCAGTTGGACGATGTAATAAAGAATATTGAAAATCTAAGCCTTGATGATAACTCAACACCATCTCAAACAACTGAACAACCAGGACCATCTCATAAAGGTCCACAAAAATGGCTCACAAAAAAACTTCAGTTTGCTCATCCTAATGAGATCGGAAAGACAAGAACCAAAATGTCCTCAAGACAAGATGGAGGTAATGTAGGTATTTCAAAATTGAGTGATGTATATGACATGGATGTTTCATATGATTGTGAGTTGAATTTATCTACTAACCTTGAACCGACTTCCTTTTTGAACTATGGTAAACTCAAAGGTGTGAATGTTTGATTTGATAGACCTTTGTATAAAAGGTCGATGAATGTAAATTATGTTATTTTAATAGAAAATGTATGCATGTTGCATGACTGTTGGAAAGGGGATGTGCTAAGAGAGACCACAAATGCTATGAAAAGGTGGTGGAGGGGACTATGAATGGTTTCATTAACCTCCACCAAACCAGTACTTTGCTAGATTTAATTGCTCAGGATCAAAACAACCCTCTAACCCATGAATGAATTACAAACAGGTTGGTAGGTGGGAAGACCTCCTCAATAGTTAATGAGGGGATGGGGAAGACCACTCATTTGTAAGGCTTCCAGAACTAACCACGGACTGGTAATTCGATCCACACACAATCTTGCTAAGGAAGGAAAGAAAGGAAGAGTGGTGGGAAGAGGAAGAGTTGGAAAGAGTGCAGAGACGAGAGCTTAAGATCTCGGGTCCGAGGAAGGATTGAAAAAAAACAGGGGGAGTGAGTTTTGATCCCAGAAAATAGAGACTAAGTCAGGAGAAGGAGATTAAACTTTGTCCCTATCTATTATGTATTGGGAGAAGGAGAGTAACCTTCGTCCCTAACTTCCATTGAGCTGGAAGAAAGAGATTGAATCTCAAAGCATCGTGGTCTAAGCTCGGGGGTGGCCATTGGTAAATCCATTAGGAGTGACTGAGCCTATGGTTGGGTGGAAACGAGCACCCCTTTAAAAAGTCGCATCATGCCTTATGGTTCTGATAAGTTTTTTTTCATGCCTTTTGCTATGAATTGGAAATAATTGATGCATGCATATATTTATGTGTCTATAATGTGTTCTTCATTAAAATGATTAAGTTATGAGTATGCGTTTGTTCCCTTGAGAACTTATGCTTCTGCTTGATTTTCCATATGCTCCAGTTTCATCCCTCGAAGGAGTTTCTCCCTAGAAAATTACATCACAGTCCCAGAGTCAGAGAAAGCCTCCTGGCACTGCTACCGTATCAATAATATCATGAGTTTACCTTTCCCTATTTCAGAGCTTAAATTTATGCGATTTAGGGAGGCGTTTCCTTCAGACCAATAGTCTAAGAGACTTTGAACTTGCGCCCGAGTCCTTAACCAAAAACCCAGCTAAGAGTAGATTTCATAGCCCAAGAGTCATCTGAGGGTCCATGTCACCTGGGTCTAGGAACCCTGCGCTAAAAGAAGTTATCTCATGAAGGTTTCGAAACTTCGGGAGTTCGAAGCTCTGAGGTGTCAAATTTCACAATAGTCAAAGTTACCCAAACTACCGAAGTAATGAGAGTCGTATATGACTTAAGAACCTGATAGAGGAGATGGATGTGAGACGTTCATCAGGAGGAGAAGTTATCCCATTTGTCAGATCACCTAAAATAACTACTAGAGTTAACAAGTCAAACACCAGTCGCTCGATTAAATCAATTGTTATCACTGAAATTTCGTCTGCAAATGGTTATATAAATACAGCATCGTCAAATAGTTATGAGGTCACCCATGGACCAAAATTACCACAAAATCATTTCCAAAAGTTCCAAAACTATACAACCAATGATAAAATTAAGGTGTGTTATGACTACACAGGGTGCGTGCACACATGCACGATCCAGAAATGCACTAAAATCACACATGTGCACGATGCGCGACTGTGGTCACTAAAAGTCGTGCACATCTGAGAACGACGCATTTATGAGATTGGTCGGCCTCCCACCCACGTTTGGTTTAGCTTCCAAGTTGATTTGACACCCAAATATCAGCTGAATCCGACTGGGTGGTTGGTCAAAGACCTAAAAATGCCCTAAATAGCCTATTTTCACACTATAAGATAGTTGCACAATACCTCAAAGAGGTGCTATAAAACAAGGCCATGGGTGCACTTCATTTTCAAGGAATTCATTTGCAAGGTTATGTTGTTGCTATTCTCTTGGAGAATCCTCTTTTCTCATCAAGAGCATACTAGCATCATTACATTGGGCCATCCATCTCACCTCTTGAGTGGATTAGCTTGGGATTCTTTCACCATTTCATTAAAAGTTGTAAGAAGAGCTTAGTAGTGGGGGTCCAAGAGCCCTCCCTTGGAGGAAGAAGGGACCCAAATTCCTCTTTCTTTTTGGTATTTTCTTTCACTAATATAATCCTTGTCATTTGTGACATGAGTCTTATTGGTTTTTTGTTCTTATGTCCTTATGCTCAATAGTTTAGTTGTTCTTTTATTTCTTAGTTTAATTCTTAGTTTGTTCTTTTATGTTTCTTTTTCTAACCCTTTACTTTACAGTTGTCTTGCTTATCTAACCCAACTAAGCTTGTAAGCACCTTTGTTTTGTTCATTTAGGTGACAAAAGAGGCGCAACAGATTGGCGACTCCACTGGGGAAAGGTATCAATTTCCTACCCCATTTGGATTTTTCTAGCTCTTCTTTTGGTTTATTTAACCTGCAGGTACCTTAACCGGCCCAAGCTGACCTGCAAAACATCCAATTCAAAGCTAAATTGAGAGAATTTCATTCGAAATTTTCTTCACGGTCGTGTGTCAGTTGTGCGCGGGTTTATTGGCCCACATTCGCACATCATGCACACGTGTGCTAAATTTATTGTATTGTTCTACACACCTGCACCCAAAAGACTGTTTCAATTTGCGCACAGGTGCTCAGTGCGCCTCTGTCTACTCTAAGACCCGCACACCTGTGTATAAAAATACACATTGTAAGCTTGTTTGTGATTTGGGGAAGGCCCCTAGCCTTCTTAAAAATTATTTCATGCATGTTGCAATCTGCACCACACTTAGTTCCCTCTCCCTATAAAGGGATTAGTCAAAACACATGGGCACTTAGAGGGTTTAAAATCATTATTTCCTCTTTTTCTTTCATTTTGCCACATGGATGGATTTCTTTGACTAAAAGTATAAGTTGGAATCATTTGTAATCACAGAAAACTTGCATTGGGACCAAAAGTTGGATAACAATCATTTAGTATGCTCTTCTCTCATGCTTAAAAGCAACCTTAAAAATTAGAAAAAGGTTGTAGGACAATTTCATCTCCCTTAAAAAGACTAAAACCTTTAGAAGAAGACAACAGCTCCCTCGAGACTCCTCTTAGTTTATTTTTCAAACACATCTCAAGATTGTAACGGGCCCATACATGTCTACATGCTACAAAGATAGGATAGTGTTGAAATTTACTTTCTTAGATTAAATCACTAGGGAAGTTTTAAAGTTTTGTAACTGGCCCATACATGCCCACATGATCACAATCTAGGATAGTTTCAAAGCTTTATTAGATTAAATCACAATAGGGAGTTAAAGGAATAGTAAAGAACCCACATGTCCACGTGATAGCTTCCTAGGGACTTTTGAATTACGCAAGGTTTTAGCAAAGGCATTTAGTTAATTAGGTAATCAACACTTGTAAGGACCAAGCGAAGTCCACATGCAGCAAGGTGACACATAATTAATTAAAACATTGGCACACTTTCACTCATTCACACACAAAAGTCACTTATCACTCACATAGTTTTCATCTCGAAACATGGAGGTCAAAGTAAGTTTCCTCCAAAGGGATTCTCAAACACCCTACCCTTTTCTTGACGAAACTAGCCACTCCCATTTAATTTCAACGAGATTGGCTCACACCCCCAATCTCTCAAACAAACCACATCTAAATTTTTTTCTAAAAACTCACTAAGTTTTCCTCGACAGGAGGTGCCAAAAGAAAAATTTTAGTCTAGGTAGGATTTCGGGGATAGGCATCCAAATAACTCCCCATTATTTGGTTCTTACATTGTCAAAACAATAGAAGTTGTCAAATAGGGAACTGAAAATCCTCCAAGTCAAGTGTTCCTAACACCATAAGGTAGGAAGATACCCATGAAGGGTCGAAGGTCGAGGTCTATTTGTTCTGTGCATCCCCCCTTGAGGCACCCACCTCTTGGACGGGATCCAGCCCGTGACCCATTTCTTAAGCCGAAAATCTAAATGTCACACTTTGAATAAGGTACCTAGTGACCAAATTTTAGGACATCTACCCAAGTGGCAATTGTGGGCTGAAATTGCACCTTGATCGGATTTTGTGTGGCTATTGGGAAATATCGCCAGCTCTTTCAGGATATGCCCCCTTTACCCCTGATTATAACTGATTACTTCATCCTTCACTAGTTTCTCTTCTGGTGACTTCAAACCCCACTGTTGAGTACTATTGGAAGGTCCAGTGCTATTTGAGAGGAAGGACGTTACATCTTTTAGAACACGAGCATTTGTTTTCTTTGATCCCCCACATGAACAAAACCCACTTATCTACATATATGCTTCTTTTTCAAAATATTGTATGTATGATGCACTTCTGATTACATTTTGATTTAGATATATATCGTGTAAAGTTAAAATATTGCAACAAAAGGCTCTTGTTTATTTATTACTCTCACCATAATTCGCACACATCCACTCGGCTAGTCGGACATCATAGGGGACGCACAGAACCCCTGTCGTTCCAGACGCTTGCTAAACCTCCCTCTTATTTTAGAGGGAGTTACTAGTCTTGCCAACTCATTAGCCCCAACTTCTCACACTCCTTTGAGTGCCACTGTCTTAGGATCAGTTTTTCTTGGTTCCACCTTACTTGGGTCCACTTCCCAAGGTCCACCATCCAATTTCTCTCCTTTATACGGATGAGGGGGGCCAACTTCCTCTCAAGGGGGAAGTACCAACCCACCTAGCCCCCCTCAGGGGTCAAGTTCATAGAACACTCACACCATGGCTGGAACTAATCATACGCCACCTCTCCAAATGCCATATTTGGCCTCTCTTAACATACCAGATTTAAGAAAACTCATAAATGATCCTATATTGCATGACCCCACATGGCCTGCAATGCCTACCAAACTACCTTCAGATATCCCCAAGTTTGAAGGAAAGGCAGGGGATGACCCTGCCAACCATGTCATGACTTTTCACCTATGGTGCTCTTCCAACAACATTATGGATGATTCCATCTGACTACGATTATTTCAATGCATGCTCACTGGCCCATCATCCAAATGGTATGTAGACGAAAAATCGGGGTCCCATGCGACTTTCGAGTCCTTGGCCAAAGCATTTTTTACCTTCTTCCAATTACCAATCCACCATGACAATGGTCTTGAACTACTCTATAATTTTAAACAAACCCCAACCACACATATCGCTGATCACATTCACGAGTGGTGTAGACGATGTAGTTTGTGCAAAGCCAAAACCACCAAACAACAATGTCTTGACTGGTTTCTCATATCACTTGTCTCTCTCCTCTGTAAAGATGTAGCTTCCACCTTCCCTCAATCAGAAGAAGAAGCCATCAGTAAGGCTCAACAATACAACCTCATCTATTCACAATCAGGGTATTTGTACATAGTACTTCCTGATCTCCCAAAACTCGTGCCATTCAGCCAAGACAAACCCAGGATGTCTCACTCAGCAGACGGATTGATTGGTAATACCACGCACCACAATCCACAACCCCAACAACCACCAATGTATGGAAAACCTCAATATCCATCGACATATGGGGGAACCTCTTATTACCCTCCACCCCCTTATCAACAACCATACCCACCTCTTCCTCCACCTATCAGTGGGCCACCGCCAACGCCCACAATACACCCACCTATCCAAACAAGTTCTGGTACTCCCTCTACCTCAGCTTATACTCTAAGTACTAGCAAAAGAACCATGCCTTCCTATGTACCTTATGGATCATTACCCCCACATAATCCATACTTTCCATTCCCTGGTCCTCCACAACCCATAGCTCCCCCACACCCTCACGCTAGGGTGAATTTTTTTCAACCCTCTCCCCTTCAGCAATATCAAAATTTTGAACAGCTGAATACGGAAAATCCGACCGATCAGTCGAATAATACCAAAAAGAAAAGAAAAAACAGGAACAATAGCAACCCAAGTCAAGGTGGGAATCACCCCCAACAGAAACAACCTACTAGGGGCCACCAAAATCAAGGGAATCAAAACCCCCAGGGGGGAAATAACAACAGGCGTCAAGGGAGAAATAACAATACTATTAGAACCAACTTCCCTTGTGCCCTTTGTGGTGATTTCGGTCATTATACTCATCATTTCCCCCAAATCGTTGATTTTAAATGGATGAAAGAATCAAGAAGTATACCACATTCTCCAGCATCGCCTGCCCCTCAGCAGGCCCCACAACAATATGGCCAACAACCTCCCCCATCCATGTTGTAGAATCCCATTCCGCACCAGGGTGTGATGAACACCCAATAGGACACACAACCTACCTCACCATAGTTGGGATAGTATCTCAATCCAAACAATCCTTCTTCCAACATCATTAACATTCTCCCTCTCATCCACATGAATCCTGAAGCATACCCACTCATCGAAATGGGTCTCAGAATTTTCAAAGACCCATCATTGTTACAAACTTACCATGGTGCACCACCACTCCTTTATCCTTCCAATTAGGTATGCATCATATCATCCAAAATAACTGACATGGAGGATACCCTTCCTCCTAGGGAGGCTTCTATCATATCTGACGTCCCATTAGTCGCAGAGATCCCCCCTTATGAGCCTCCTATGAACTCGTCGACTCCACCAATTCACGATTTCACCTCTCTCGAAGGCCATATCCTAGTTTGGGAGACAGTTCCCCAAGTCATTACCCAAATCCCCTTCTTCTACCCTTCACCAGGCGTACAAGCTTTCCAAATAGCCGCAACACTTACCCTCCCTAATATGGTGTTGGCAATTCCATTTTGGTATTTACATCCACCAGAGATGGTTCCTCAACCATCCCTTCCCCCCCAAATGAAAGTAATCTCAATGAATATTCCCATACTCACTCCTACCATACCCTCTACACCCCCACTCACTAACCTCCCTGCCACAGTTGGGGGCAGATGAAAGAAGAAGGAGCCCACAACTCCACTTCCCCCACGCATCCAACCTCCTTGCGTGCTATGTGAGAAAGATGGACACCCAACCAACAAATTCCCATCTCTACCCGAGTTACGTAACATAATTCCACTGAATCAAACACCATCACTGCTCACCACTGTAGCAAGTACTGTCGCTACCTCCCCTAACTCAAGTAGCAAAGGGTTGGGAACCAAATTTGCTTGCACTATATATTCAGAATATGGTCATTATACACATCATTGCCCAACACTACCTCACTTCCGGCAAACATTAGTTGCAATATGCCAATGCTTCCAGAACGAACCCAATCCAGCTACATCATCCCTACCAAACATCACCGACATCCATTATGTCACGACTTCAGTCAATGAACATATGAGATGCCCTTGCTCTCTATGTGAATCCATAGATCATTTTACATACCAATGTCCTATGATCATCGAATACAGGCAACGCCAATTGACCCCGATTCAAACCCCTGCGCCCCCTATAGAATCAATGGTTGACCTTACCTCATCACTAGAGATTCTTCATATCATTTCTCCTTAACCAGAGGCACTCCCTATTCCTCTGTGGTTCTTGGATGACTTATCTGAGGATTTACCCCCAAATCCCCTTAATTCTTCGGTTCATTTCCCTACGAAAATTTTACATCCAACTACCACTGGTACTCCTCAGTACCTCGATATTTGGTTTATGTCGAGTGAACCATCACAATCTCATTAAGTCATTCCCCCTGCTTCTTCATCACCAGAGGACAACCACATGGTGACAGTCACCGATATCACTCTTTATGATCCCTTGTATTCCCTCCAATTCCATTGTGACGAGGGCATACTTGAAGAGTTAAACACCCCCGACTACCCATGGGATGCGCTACACCACAGAGCACTCTTATTTCCACAAGAAGCCTCCACGCCTCCTAACCAATACCCCGTATACGCAGTCGAAACCAAGGATTTTATCCCATCAGGGCATATCGACTGGTTCAACAACCTCATTCTTGCCCCTGATGCTTTTGAAGAAGGCAACATGGCGAACATTTCCCCGACCATCAAAATTGATATTTCCATCAAAAATGGAGTCGTCGAGGAAATCACCATTGGCGCCACATGCACTCCTCAAGAAATCACCACCTATAAATCCCTCTTCCGGGAATATTGGGATATTTTCGCCTGGTCATACACAGAAATGCCTGGCCTTGATCCCTCTATTGTCAAACATCGCATAGACACATGGCCTAATATCACACTAATTCGCCAAAAACAACGACCTCTACACCCATCCAAAGCAATGGCCATTAAAGCCGAGATTGACAAATTACGTGCAGCTGGGTTCATTTACCCCATTGCCTATACCTCATGGGTTTCCAACCCTATACCCGTTAACAAAAAATAGGGCACTATCCGTGTATGCACAGGCTTTCATGATCTCAATCATGCCTATCCCAAAGACAACTTTCCAATGCCTTTCATCGATCAAATTATCGACAGTTGCGCAGGCCACGAGGCTTTGTCCTTCATGGACGGTTTCTCTAGTTATAATCAAATCCAAATCCATCCAATCGATCAATACAAAAACGCATTCACTTTCCCTTGGGGTACGTTTGCATATCGTGTCATGCCTTTTGTCCTAAAGAACGCTAGCGCAACTTTCCAACGGGATATGACATACATTTTTCACAATCTATCTCATATCATCCTCGCATACTTGGACGACCTCACAGCTCGATCCAAAAAATGCACCCATCATCTTGATGATTTATGGATCATATTCCAACGGTGTTGTCAGTACAACATCTGCTTGAGCCCCCTCAAGTGTGTGTTTTGCGTCAATGTCGAGTGCCTCCTCGGATTCATCATTTCCCAAAGCAGTATTACCATGTGTTATCACTGAAATTTCGTCTGCACATGGCGACAAGAACTCCACATCATCAAAACAGCAATGAAGTCATTCATGGCACTGAATTAATTTCACAGCACTCCAGAAGGGCCAAAAACTATACAAAGTAACCAAAAATTGAAGGGTGCTTTACAGCAGTTTGGTGCACGCGCACATGCGCAGCACAAAAACGTGTTATTCGCGCATGCGCGCTCGACGCGCGGCTGTCAACACAAAAACCCGCACATCTGCTAAAACGATGCATTAATTGAATAGGTCGGCCTCCCAACAGCTTACGGACCGGCTCCCAAGTTGATTTGACTCTCAAATCAGAGCCGGATCCGCAAAATCGGCGGGTTAATGACCTAAATAAACCCTAAAAGGGTCCCTGTTCACACTTTGAGAAGGTTACGTGACCACCCGAGGAGATGCTA
>SNQJ01S0058871.1:56238-97367 GCA_010110895.2 Picea sitchensis | reverse complement strand
TGTGGTGTGATAAAGAGTTAGAGGAAAAAAGAAAATTAAGGTATTATAAAGATGTAATCAACCCTAATCTAGAAGATCAAAATTATCTATTTGTTTTGCCAAGTGTAAAGAAAAAAATAACCATTGCTAAGATAAGAACAAATTATCAATAGTGAAACTCGGCGTTGGTCAATTCCTAAAATGTTATGGGGTGAAAGAGTGTGTCACCTTTGTAACACTAAGAAGGTTGAAGATGAAAATCACTTTCTTTTAGATTGTCCAACCTATACCCATATTAGATCTCATTTTCAAATTATTTATCACACTACCAACCTTCCTAACATCTTAACTCAACAAAAATATGGTGATCTTGGAAAGCTTCTCTTAATGTTTTTCGAGCACAAAAACAAAATTCTAAAGAATCAGAAGTAATCACTTACCCTCTTAAGGTCCAATAGACCAATTCATTCGATCTTAGTGGACGTTAATCATCATCATTTTTTTTTCAATAATATATTATTATTTTATAATAATGTATTACTTTATCATTACCTTATTAATGTATTATTTCATAATGTATAAATACTATATTAATACATTAATAAGGTAAGATATTAATAATACATTATTAAAGTATGAGTTAATATACTATTATAATTTATTATGTAATGCATTTGTTAGTGTGTTATTATTACATTTATAATAATGAGTTAATACATTATTATAACGTATTAATTTACATGAGGTATTATTATAATATTGATGTATCATTATTTTATTAATGTATCATTATCTTATTAATTAATGTATTACTTTTTTTTTTTGTTTATTAATTTGTGCGGGACCTGTTGGCTACGTGATTAACCTGTGGCTTGAGAAACCACGACTCAGGGGCATCTAAGTCATCAAAATCACTCGGGGATCGCACCCGGCCTGAGCCACACCAACCCTTAACATGGTTGGATTTTTTGTCCCCGCAGTTTTCAAACCGGTGACTTTAACAACATGGAGTGGCTTAACAACACACTCCGTCACCGACTGTCCTACACCTCGGGGACTTAAAAAGTTGAAGGACATGGGGGTGGGCTTTGATCCACTTATGTGTGCACGGGTCACGATACCATTTATTATAGTATCTCTCGATGCAACCACGTGTTCGACCACTACCTCAAGGTGCGCACATTGCTCCAGGTAAAGCCCTCATGAACCTTGTCCAATGGTGAAAAACTCCTCGACTTCCACCATTGGATCCAACCCCTTTTGGCAATTAATGTATTACTTTATTATTGTATAAATATTTTATTAATGTAATACTTTAATGTATTTTTTATTAGCTTTTTAATGTATGAAATGTATTACGTATCAATGTATTACTTTATTACTGTATAATAAGGTATTACTACTTTACATTATATGTTACATTATTAATGTATTAATACTTTAATAATGTATTACTACTTTTTTAAAGTATTAATTCTTTAAAATTAATATTTATGTTTTAATATAAATATAAATATTAATATCTTAGAGTATTAATAAAACTAATAAATACATTATTATTAATAATGTATTTAATGTATGAATTAATTAATGTATTAATATATAAATTGAATAATATACCTTACATTATAAATTAATGTATAAATTAATTAATACATTGCATTATTAATGTACTATTCAATTAATAAGTTACTTTATATATTAATGTAAATTAATATTTTAATTTATACATTACATTAATACAATACATCAATGTATCATTACATTATTAATTTATTAGTGTATTAATATTTTAGTAATGTATTAATTAATAATGTATAAATTTATTAATTAATTAATACATTACACTATTAATGTTTCAATCAATTACATTACAAATTAATGTAAGGTAATACTTTAATTTATAGATTACATTTATACATTATTATTATCTACTACATCAATGTAATGCATTACATTAATAGATCTCATTAATTTGTATACATTAATATCATATTAATGTAATAATTAATTAATATATTAATGGTGATCTCAAAGGTACGTTGACAGTCAACTAACAACAACCACTTTATAAAAGTGGTTAACAAACCTAATTAAAATGACAAATTTACTCCACTATTAACTTTTTATCATTTTACAGTATTAGATTTGCATTTGTGCCACTTTTATTATATCTCATTTTCAAAATATTATATTTCATTTTCAAAATATTTATCACACTAACAACCTTTATAACCTCTTAAGTGAACAAAAGTATGGTGATCTTGGAAAGCTTCTCATAATGTTTTTCGAGCACAAAAACAAAATTCTAAAGAATCACAAGTAATCACTTACCCTCTTAAGGTCTGATACACCAATTCTGTCTTAGTGGATGTTAATCATCATCATTTTTTTTTCCATTAATATATCATTATTTTATAATAACTATTACTTTATCATTACCTTATTAATGTATTATTTCATAATGTATAAATACTATATTAATACATTAATAAGGTAAGATATTAATAATACATTATTAAAGTATGAGTTAATATATTATTATAATTTATTATGCAATGCATTTGTTAGTGTTTTATTAATACATTTATAATAATGAGTTAATACATTATTATAATGTATTAATTTAAGTGATGTATTATTACAATATTGATGTATCATTATTTTATTAATATATCATTATCTTATTAGTTAATGTATTACTTTATTATTGTATAGTAATGTATTATTACTTTAATTAATATTTTACATTTTATGTTACATTAAAACATGTGTTTCCTCTTAAGAGGTCACAGGTTCAAATCCAGAGGAGGGTAAGGTATGTATACCTTCATAGATTTTACTAGTCAAATAGCTGGGTGGAGGGGGACCACAAACAAGGGGGTCTCATACACCAATTTGGTGTGCTGGCTTGACCGTGACCTTAAAAATAGATTATTATTATTAATATATTAATACTTTAATGATGCATTACTAATGTATTAACTAATTAATACTTTAATAATGTATTATTAATATATTTATTAAGGTATTAATAGTTAATAATGTATTGATATTTTTTAATGTATTAATTATGTAATATTAATGTTTTAATATCAATATTTATGTTTTAATATAAATATAAATATTAATATCTTAAGGTTTTAATAGAACTAATAAATACATGATTAATAATGTATTTAATGTATAAATTGAATAATTTACTTTACATTATATATTAATTATATATTAATGTATAAATTAATCAATACATTGTATTATTGATATACCATTCAATTACATTATACATTAATGTATAAATTAATTAATACATTGTATTATTGATATACCATTCAATTAATAAGTTACTTTATATTTTAAAGTAAATTAATATTTTAATTTATACATTAGAGTAATTTCAATACATCAATGTATCATTACATTACTAATGTGTTAATTTATTAGTGTATTGATATTTTAGCAATGTATTAATTAATAATATATAAATTTATTAATTAATTAATACATTACACTATTAATATATCAATTAACTACATTATACATTAATTACATTAATGTAAGGTAATACTTTAATTTATAGATTACATTTATACATTATTATTATTTTTTAAGTAAAAAAGCAAATCCTATTATATTAAAACTTCAAAAATACACCATGACATGTAAGTTCCAGCTGTCTCGTCGGTGAAGGAAACTAAGACAACTAGCCTGTCTAGAATAGCATGCAAATTCAAAATCTCATTTCGCCACCCTGCCTGAAGGAAACCAGGGTGCATGACCAATTTCAACAGTAGTTTAGTAAGGTCTATGCTAACGCTAATAGGGCTATTAACTAGAAGAGCTACAACTCTGATAAACATCAAAAGAGAGAGAGTTGGAGACAATGGTGAACAAAAGAACCTATTCACCGGTGTCCTCGCGGTCGTCCATCTCCTTTTCGTTGTTGACAGGAATGGCATAGAGCTGAGCGCAGGGGGGGCATTGTTGCCATGGAGTGGCACTGGAATAAGTTGCATACAACATGTCCAAGCGTTGGCTAACGTGGACAACCCTGAAGATTTGGTCATCCACCATGCTGCGGACCTCGAAGATCAAGTTTAGGTGCTCTGGATGAAGGAGTGGTGGTGGGGGTGGCGATTTTTTATTAGCATCCATCTCCTGGTGTGCATTCTGCGTTCTTTGCGGCTACAAGTCGTTGTTGCCTTCCGACAGCTCTTCCTCCACCAGACAGGTGGCGAATTCCTTAGTGGGAGCGTCGTTGGGACCGTGTGCATCTTGCGAGCATAGCGGTGGTGTTTCTGCTTCAATGTATGCTGGGGGGTTCCAATTGTCCGGAACCATAAACATTCGACTCTTAGAGAAGTCATGGGGGAGCTCCATAGTCGGAATTTCCTCGACATAAGTTCTGGGGGGAGAGTCTACTGTTGTGGCCTCCTTGTGTTGCTTCCTCTTAGCAAGAACCAGATCACGCTCAAACTGTTTGTGCCTTTTTTGCCGAGAGTCAGTCGCGTACCATCCTGCTCCTCTATGGGGTCTTCCTCTAGCTCGCGGCATGATGAAAATGAGGACGAGAGCCAGGATTTCTCCTTCGCTCCTATTCTTGCTCGACTCTGTGAGCTTCAAATGCATCTTAAGGGTTCCAAGAAGGCTAATATGAACATAAATGGTGGTTGCAGCCATTAAATCCAAGAGATTAATGCTCTGGCTGGCCAACCTATTCTCGCGTGTGAGAGGCCCCGTTATGACGAAAGATATGACTTATTAGGCAGCGCAGATTCAAATCAGGCCAATCATATCGCAAGATTGCGTTTCAAATCATGGAAATCACACAACCAGATTTGAGGATAGTAAATGATGAAAAGCCATGGCAACCTATTGGGTTTCTAAAGCCATTTTCAAATCCACATTAATTAATGGAGGTTTCTGCCATCTAAATGTTAGTTTGAAATCGATATCATTAGAGGCAAGTAAACATGGTGTGTTCTAATCTGAAATGGGTATCAATAAAGTTAAATTAGAAACAATCTATTTATTTAAATGTGGTTATTGTTGGCTGACATGAGTATTTAAATGTGGTTATCGTTGGCTAGCATGAGTAGAGGATTAATAAATCATTAATATATTAGTATTTAATTTATGTATTAATTAATTATAAGTATTATTTTTTTATATATAAAAGAATATGGTTGATAAAAAATTACGATGCCTCATCTCTATACTTAATCATAAATAAAGTATTAATATATTAATTAATTAATACATTAATAATTTATAAATTAATGCATTAAAATATAAATAAGTTAATGTGTTAAAGTATCAATACATTAATAAACTATTGAAGTATTACTATAATAATATTAATAATCTATTTTTAGGGTTATTCTCAAGATTTCCTTGTTTGTGGAACAAGGGACTCTCCTGCTCCTAACACTTGATTTGAACTTGTGACTTCTTAAGAGGAAATACATGTTTAACTATATGGTTGACTACTACATTAATAAAGTAATAATACATTAATTAAACATTATTACAAAAATATATTAAATATTAATACATTAATATATTATTAATTAAAACATTAATAAAATAATAATACTCATGAATAACCATTAATGTAATTAATGTATTAATGATGGCCACTTTGACCACACCATGGTTGACTTGTGATTGACTATGGTTAACCACTAGTATGGTTGACTATGGTTGACCAAGAGTATGAATGACCATGAGTGATTATGGTTAACTATGACTTACCATGACCATGACCATGGTTGACTATGGATGAGCATGACCATAGTTAACCCCAATTAACCATGGCCATGACCATGACTATGGTTGACCAAAAATGACCATGGATAAATGATTAATGTACCAAACTATTAATGTATTAATTAAATAATACATTAATTATGCATAAATACATTACTAATGTAATGTATTAATTAATTAATAGATTAATAAAATATTTATATATTAATAAAGCAATGCATTAATAAAGAGTAGTCTAAACATTCTACCTTTTGGCTCTTTTTCGACGATTGTTTCTCTTTGATTTTGTCGGTGAGAAATGGTTGGATTTCTGTTTGATTTTGCGGGTGAGAAATGGTTAGATCTGAAGATTTGACTAGCATGTTGAATCCATTTATGCAATAAAAAATGCAATTTAAACAACAAAAAATAGCAATTTTCTAAAAGGTAGAACATTTATCCAAGGTCCATTAATAATACATTATTAAAATATTAATACATTAACAATACATTTTTACATTACTCCTTTAAATTCTTAATTGATTTATTAATACATTAAAAATACATTAAAGTAATAAAATATTAATAGTACAATAATAAAGTAGTAATACATTAATTTAATACCTTATTACCTAAATACATAAAGTATTTCATTATTAGGGATCTATAAACTCTCGTGGATATTTCACTGGAATAGTTCGTCACAACATATCTTATAAATAAAACTGAAATCTACACTATGAAGGTTAAATTCCTTTAGATTCCATAATATTTAGTTATTGGTACAATTGTTTTTATGCTTATGAATGAAATAGATAAAATGTGGAAAATTGAGAATAGTAAAGTACAATCACACACTGTCCACAAGATAACAAATTTTTTTTCTCTCGGAAAGCCTCACGGGAAAAAACCCAGCTAGAAGGTGAGGTTGTTCTACTCTCTTTTTCTCTGGTGTGGAAATAATGCAAGTATAAATGAGAAGACACTCTCTATGGAGTTATCTAATACTTGTGGCCTATTAGGCCGCTACAAAACGTTAACCCCCTTTGTTATGTTGTCTAATTTCTATCTCCTAGATGGATTTCTCTACTATGGAACAAAATACAATAACATAAAATGGAACCCCTTTTCCTCCTAGTAGCTTGGTATTTAACATACTCTTATAGCCATCAGGGGTAGGTTTTTTACTTCCTCAACACTCAATTGTAGTAGGGTTTTGAACCTTCTAGAATCTTCTTGAAATTCCTCACGTGGGGGCTGACATGGCATCCTCTCATACCATTATGCTCAACACGACAAGACAACTTGCAAGAGGCATAAATTTTGTATACGAACTCTGATTGATGCACGATCTGTACTGATGGAATGGTCTTAGAGTCTAGAACATCGTCAATGGGTTGTACACAAGTGTTTTGCACAAAAACAAAAAAAAAACATTTAATGCCTCAAAATGGCACCATAAGGTTCTAGACTCCAATTTTCCAAACTGGGATTCACCACTAAAATGACCCTGCAAGTTGATCCCTCCAATTTTTCCCACTTTGAAATTATTGAGATATATGACCAATGATATAATGATCCAATCTAGATCAATTACATTAAGATATTAAAATATTAATAAAGTAATAATACATTAATAATAATACCCACAATGACCATTAATGTAATTAATGTAATAATATATTGATGTATTAATGGATGACCATGTTGACCATGACCATGGTTGAGTTTGAGTGCCCATGGTTGACTATGATTGACGAAGAGTATCATTGTTCATGATTGGCCATGGTTGATTATGGTTAACTATAGTTGACTATGGTTGACCATGAGTAAGTCCATAGTTAATACCAAATGACCATGACCATGTGTTATATTCTCAATCTCCACCCTACAGTTCAGAGAGGAACCCATAAGAAGATAGAATCCATAATACATATTTTTCCTAAAGTTTAGCCCCATTTTGGAGATCCTCATGAGACAACTAGTAGACAATAAGCGAGGGCCCTCACTGGTCAATAGTGGCTCAATAAGTGAGTCTATGTAAATAATATAGATTTGAAGAGTTATGAGGTGATAAGCGAAGGATTAGTTGTATATTCATGGAAACAACCTAGGAACTGCCATCATTCGAGTCTCTAGTGGCCTCTAGAAGATCTAGAAGCTCTTTCAAACCTCCTTCAAAGAGTTATATAACAAAAGAAATCCTTGGGAAAGGAGGAAAAACTCAAATTAATGTTATGTTGTCCAAATGAAAAGGTTTTTGTTCCATCTACCACAGCCAGAAGTCAGTGAAGTCTAGCCTGACCAAGGAGCTCAAGGAGTAGCAAGGAGGTCAAGGGAGCATGAGGTGTATGCTTGATATAATTTCTCTTATGTTATCAATAGATCATTGGTTTTCCCCTGATATATTTGTATTCATTTTGCAAATGTTTAGATCTGATTCATGTTATTGAATATATGATTAGAATCAAATCAGATCTAATATTCTAATCCTAAGTAGAGAGGTAAAAAGTTTTTTCTTATCTTTTGTATGCAACAAGTAGGTTGTGGAGCTTGGATATGGAGTTTCAGGACTACAACAACTAGGAGATACGAAATAAAACTGCAAGAAAGGTATGAAAACTTCACTACTCCTTAGGATAATCATGAATCTACGTGTTTGAACCTAGATTTAGGAAAACCATAAAAAGTATTTCCCCATTTCTGTCCAGGATTACTAGGGTAATCCTAGGGAGGTTTTCTTGTGTATTCATCAAGATCCATGTGAGACTTTATCCCACAAAAAAATTGATGAATCCAATGGGGAAGAATTCTTCTCTAGTTTGAATCCCTTGGTAAATCCTTCCCTCTGTTTAATTGTGATTTCCTTTTGATTTTATTTCATTATCTATTCCAGATCCTAGATCCAACATATATGAGAGACATGATATATATCTGGAACAAATCCTTTGTTCTTAAAAAAAAAGAATTGTAGGCCCTTGCGTGTTTCATAATAAGTATCATGCGAGGCCCCTCCTTTGTTGACACACTTGTGTTCCATGAGTCTTTGTAAAAACTGTAGATTTCCACTGTAAATCCCAAAACTCTAAATTTATATCTATCATATGATCATAAGGGTTCTATAATGGTCTATTGTAATTTGGTTTGGCTTCTGTTTGAGTACTTTATTGTCACATAAGTTGCTTTCAAAGTTCGTTTGACTGTATTTGTGTGGATTGATGTCCATTTATTGGATAGATTGTATTTCTATATGATAATTTCAGTGAATTTGGGTTAAGAACCCAACATATCTGAAGCGATTTAGTTGTGTTTGTCATTAGTTACATTTCTTTTCCTTGTGTAACCATTTTCCATCACTAGATGAACCCTTTTAGGTGGGTTTTGGGTGAGATCCCTATAGTAACATTGGAGTGGGTTGATCCAGCCTCATTCTCAATATCCCATAATCCCTTTGCATGCTACTTGTTGTTGGTTTCAATTTGCATTGTGTGTTCTTGCATAGATTAGGAATTAATTACATTTCAATTGAAAAAAAAATGACAAAAAAACAAAAAACATTCTTGCATGCTAGATTTTCTTTTGAATAATTAGTGAAGAGAACGCATTAGGATCATTTTTTGGTTTTAGATTTGAAGTGATTTGAAGTGAAAATAATCTCTCTCTTTCATAGCTAGAGTTCATCGAAGTGAAAAAATTGCATGATCATTCTTGCATTTGCTTGGTTGGGTCAAGAGTCAAAACATCACTAGAGTTTCATCCGCTACCCTTGGAATTAAGCAAAATCCTTAAAAATAAAGCATAATCTAAAATCAATTAAACATATTTCTTCTCATAGTGAATCAACATTAGATAGGCTTACGGCTTTGGACTAGGATTGGAGAGTAAACTCTCCAAGGCAACAAAATGAAACCTAGAGTCATTAAAGAGTGTTAAAATACATTCTTTCAACCAATGTGTCAAGAGCCTCTTCTAACATAGGAGTTAAGCACGAGGTCACATCAGGGAAAGTAGGGAGATTACCCCTCTCTAATTGTTTTGGTGTTTCTGATACCGCTTTGATTGCTACGTATATGGGGGTTCCATTGGTTAATTTCTTTGGATCTTTGGGATTTGTTACCCTTCCCTTAAGTGTGGTCAGACCTACAATTTTTCACCCGACCATTGTGTAATGTCCCAAATAAGGATCTGCTAGGGAATTAATGTTTCTTGTTATTTTATGTATGGTTGATTATGTATATAGTCACACATATTCATGACAAATGTGGAATGATATAGTTTAATCTATAGAATATGGTTATTCCTCCAAACATATTGTAGAGATTCAAATGCTCAAGAATATGGAAAAGACCTCATGAAATTATTATTATGGATGGAATCTGATACAAAGAAATAAAAGAGTTTTAATGGTTGTTGTAGAAGTTGTGTAACAATAACCAACACTACAAAATACAAGAAAAACCTGATGTAGATGCCAAAGTCTTATCCAATATATGCTACCAAACTTATCCAAGGCATTCCTAAATTCACATGATCTGATCCTATGCTGGTTTTTCTTTAAATTTCTTTCCAAACCCTCATAGATATGACCAATGAGTCTGTCGAATCCATGAAACCCTCTTACATGGATCCTCATGGGATGAGGTTGGGAATCATGCAGGGCTTCACAAGACTATTGGAATTCAAACAACAAGGATTCCTTCAAGAACCCTCCTGCAAAATGTTTGAGTCCACAAAGCTCCTTGCGAGATAATACCTGGGAAACTAGTGGGGCATCACAGGACCCTCGTCTTCAACAAGTGAGGATGTCGGGGATAGGCCTTCTTAAACCCTCTTGTACTTGAAAAAATGGGATGAACCTCCTCTGGTAAGTTTTGAAATCTCATGTGTAAGTCGATTTGTCTCCAACTGAAAACCAAACGCCAAGGTGAAGCTCCAATTGAAATCCAGGATGGATTCCCCTCTTGTCTAGGATCCAATGGAAATCCTGGGTGGATTACCCTCTTGTCTAGCTAGGGTGGATATTACACCACCAAAACCAAACCAATAATAGAATGTTTTTTCTAAACCATAATGAAACAATGGCTCCAAGAGAACTTTCAAAATGAGACATCAAATCATGATGCGAAAGCGAGGCTCTACCCTTCCTTTTATCCTTTCTCCATGCCTTCTAGGACTTTACATTTTTTGACCAAACAAAATGCAACATTTATCCCCTTTTTAACTAAATCAAATATGACCCTTGTCTCCCTTTTTATTTCACTTTATGATTAAAAATCACTTGTAATAATAGATAAGTAAATTATTAATCTAATGTCCCTTTAAATGCATAATATCTCCTAACTAAGTAACTTATTAATATAATGTCCCTTTAATTAATCTAATGACCCTTTAGGATTTCCACTACCCAACACGAGAATCAAAAAATGAGGACATGGAAAATCCCCCATTCCTAAAGACTGCTTGTCCTCAAGCAATTCCATCATGACCCAATGCTCCATCGATTGATACAAACTGAAACTGAAAATTATACTAGGATACAAAATCACCTTGTAATATGTGAAGCATCCTCCGCTCAAGGAGTGGTTTGGTAATGTACTGAAATAATAGGTCTCCTAAAAAACACTAACAAGTAAGGCCACTCGGTGATGAAACAATGCAATCAACCCATCAAGGAACTACTCTACTAGGGTACCAATCTCATGAAGGAAAAAACTGGCTCCTTCCTCTGTGTCAAATGTCACACTATCTCCTATTGAAATCCAAGGGTCCCAAGCTATCCGAGGGTCCAAATATATCCTCAAAAAGGAACCACCATGCCAATGTTGCACCACTTTGATAATAGTCGTCCATCCATCATGCCCACTCTACATCCCTTTCTCTTATAGCTCCATGCTGACATACCTATAAAGAATGAATCGACCATCATGAATAGTAGCTAGCATTGGCATCCATGTGAAGTCATGACCTATAAATACAATGTCATACTCGATCACAAATATCGGAAAAGGAAGTCTATCCCAGTCATCGATAATGTCTCTAGACTTCTCATGGACTCTAGAGATCCCTCCAGTAGATAGCTCTGTCATCTGCACAACTCCATTCTCAGAAGATACTGCTGGAAAGTGTGTGAATTAGTCAATCACTTGAGACGTACTATCAGTCCACTATACCCTGATTAAATTTGAGATGCAATCCATTCTCATGCTTTCCCACTCTCTCCCAAAGATGGCCAAAGTCTACATCCCTCTTGTGGAATGAGTATGTCTTGACCCAATTTGATGACAAGTTGTATACTCCCCGTCATCGTCCCTAAGGTCTATCCATGTGAAGCTCTCTTGGATATTCCTAAACGATGTGAAACACTCCCTGCTCCTGGTACTCATCTGCAAGGTGATGATATAAGAGCCCATATGAATTCTACTAATAATAAATTCTATCATAAGATGCATAAACACGATCAACTCCTCCAAGAAACCACTCCTAATCCTCCCAAAAGTAAACTCCGGGAAGTAAAAACAGATGCTCACATCTCCAATAGTAATTGAAATGTCAGGAAACGTAATCATGGGGTCCCAAACTAATCCTAGAAAGGTACCACCATGTTGATGTAGCACCACTTTGATCATCACCATCCGACCAACACGCTCAGTCTACATCCTCCTCTCTTGGAACCCCAAGTTGAACTCCCTGAAGGGACTGAAACCACTATCATGAATCCTCCCCTACGAAGGTGTCTCAATGAAGTCTAAGTCTGCAAATCCACGACCGACCTCGAGCTCTTCCTTCCATATAGAGTAAATATCAACCTCCATTATACTGATGCCCCAAAAATAAATCACACCACTCACTATCATAGTTGTGTTGATCATCATCATCATCATCTAAATCGATATATCACTCAGATGAATTCTCAAATCGCACTACCAAACTAGAATTCCACCACTCCCAATACTTGATAGCTTTTTTTGTTCCATACTGGCAACCATCATAGTCAAAATAAGCCAAGTCCCTGGTATGTCATCATCTGGTGGAATCCAAGTACTAGGAATCAATTATGTGACCGAAAATTTATTTGGCTCCTACCAAAATGCACCAGAAAATATGCTACCTCAATCAGTGTAACTACACTCAAGGAATCTCTGGAGTCTAAATGCCTCCTTGGAAAGTAACCCTATCATATGTGGAGCCTCATACTCATACAAGTACCTAGAACTCCCTGTCAAAGGTGAAGCATACATATCCCTCATAATCTCCTCCCTTAGTGTGGACTTAGGGACTACATGTGTGAAACCTCCGTARTGGATAATTCCATTCACCCCTCTGTYAGTTGAAATCTCTGTAAATTGACCCAATAAAATTTGGACCTCCTCTTGTGTTCTGACCACATAGCCTAAATTAAAGAACTCTAACATGGATTTAATCCTACCCACCTCACCTATCTAATGCAGGTAAACCCTCCATGTCTTACCGAATATATTGTTGGCATCAGAAAATAGAACTATATGCCACTTCTACTTCCTACAAGACTAGAAAGTGTTAGGTGAGTTATTAAAACCTAGTGGTATGACCAAGGACTCAAGGTAACATCTAAGAGAAATCCTACAGGTATCCTACTCTCTATCCCTTCTTTGATGATATCCCACTTGAATATTAGTCTCTGAGGGATATACCTCTCCATGAAGCTCATACATCCACACATGGATCCTAGGTGAACCAAACTCTATGACATGTTTGAAGTCCATGTCTAGAGGTCTCCCTGGGGGAATCACTCCAAAAACCCATTATACACCATTGTACACAATTGTATATTGTTGTACATCACTACACAACCATGTATCATCATGTACCACCATGTATCCTATATGTGTCACTGTATCAATTTGACATAGACCTATTGGCCCTCGGTTGAGATCTACTCACAGGATCATTCTATATGCCCTTGAGCCAGATCGGCTCTTTCGGATTCCCTGCTAGAATCTCCTTTCGTTCGATCCACAGGTCCTTTCTTTGCAGCTCACAATCTTGCAAGTTTGCGAGTCGTGACCCCCGACTCTTCTTTTTCAAATCTGCGATACCCGAGATCATGAAATAGGTATAGCCCTTTCTTCCATCAGCACCCTCCTTGCACAACCACCGGCTAGGCTAAATGCTAACACTTCTTCCCTTTCGCACCTTCATGAGTTCAAAGGTCCAACCTTTGCGCCTTCCTTTCACGAACCCCCGAGAGGTGAGGTTGACCTTTCTCCTCTCATTATTGCTACTCGCAACTTCACAAGTCAAAGGATCAAACTTTCGTTCCCTGATCTCCCAAGTCCCCGAGATGCGAAAGGTCAATGGGGTGTTAACTCCTTCAAATGTGTGACGTGTGTCCGCCGGTCCACTTCCCAGGCCCACCTTGCAGTTCTGCCATGTGTTTCCTCTGTGCCTTGGCTTTTCAACACTTTTCTACTCGGGAAGTCGGAAACGACTCCTTTCAACCCCCAAACCCCCGAATGCGCGAAATGCGATGGGGTTCCTAATCCAATGGTCCTCCTGTTCTCTAGATCTTACGGCTATCCTTGCTCTTCGCAATTTCTCCTCTCGCGACTTGGAGCACCCGCGTTTTTGGCTCTCACCTGATGAACCTCCGAGTTTGGAAGATCCTTCAATCTCTAACACCTGTCCTCCTCCGATGGATGACTCAGATTCTTTCTTGGTTTCATGACTTTAGAACTTTCGAGGCAAGAGTCTCAACCTCTTTCCCTCCGATATGTCGAAATGGTGAAATTCCAACACGTTGTCTACGCGGGTCCCACGATGGAACTTCCCACCTTTTTGGAGTTCTCGGACTTTGTGACTTCGCGAATCTAGATGCTGTGCTCTCGGATCTCTGACTCACGAAACCCCGAAATGGTCAATGAAAGTCTGACTTCCATGTCGGTGAGTGTGCCACCTGTCCAATATCATATGGATGGTCTCGATTCACTTCGCAGCTTCGCCACTTGTGAAGTTGAAATACCTCCCTTTCTGACCTTTGATGTATGAATCCTCGATATGGGTGATCTCATGACACGTGTCCTTCCAATCGGATGGCTCAGATTCTCTCTCTATTTTGAGACTTTGCACCTTGCGACCTCGCGAGTCTTGTTGCAAAGGTTTTGACTCTTCAACTCACAAAACCTCAAAATGAGATTTACGTGGGTGATCCAACGACTCTTGTTGATTCGGAATCCTACGGTCCGATTCTCCCGAGATTGCACCTTGAAAAAATGCCCACCATAACCTTCTCGCTCCTCTGCAAGATCTAACGGTTCTCAGAACCTCATGAATTCTCCAGGGATAATTGCGACCGTCAATTTCCTCCCTAACGATTCCTACGAAATGAACAAAGTGTTCTCTTACAGAACTTGTCCTGCTGCAAAACAATGTCGCTGCGCCTCCTTACAATTCTTCAAGGCACTAGCCCTCTTGAACTTTCTCCACAACTTGAGTCTTAAATAAGACTCCTGCACGCACTCCTTTCAACAGTTCTTCAAATACGTCCAAGTATTTCAACCCTTTCGACTTTGTGTACTCCCTACAACAGCAATATTTTCAACAATTTCGCTTAGGTTGCAAACTCTGAGACTCTTCTCTCGACATGCACACTCCTTGCACATCTCTTATACTCAACTTGCACTTCTGCGAGAATGAGAACAAGGTTATCTCTCCTGAGATTTCAGAGATTGAAACTCTGAACTTGTCAACGCACTCCTTGTAGACGATTTCGCTGCACTCCTTGTAGGAAAACTCTTGCTCAAACAGAGAAACAATTGAAACTTGTTCCTTATTCTCCCTCTCTTCAGATTTCAGACATTTAACATGAAATCATACATTCCCGCATCAAAGAAAATGCATAACAGAGAGTAAACAAGCATATATCAATCAACATACACAACACAGAAAGCAATTGTACACCATGAGTCTGAACTAAAGATTTTTGTATGTAACATCCCGCTCTGGCGCATTGAGAACACTTATTATTTGAGGACACTTGCTCGCAAGTGATCTGGACCCTTTTGATGTTAGACCTTTTATATTTGATTATGATGTGATTGATAGATGACATGATGTGTTACTATTTGATGTAGATGGGTGCTATTGACTCAGTTTTATTGAGTGTGCATGGTTTTTGACCTTGAGGATGCAGAGGCATCGGTAGAACCCCGTTGGACTCCGGACTGAGTCAGGGAGTGTGTTTTTGGGTTGATATGTTTATTATGATGTTTCATTTGATTTGATGATTTGATGTTGACATTTCTGACATTAGAGTAACAAGCATATATCAATCAACATACACAACATAGAAAGAATTCTGTACACCATGAGTCCTGGAACTAAAGATTTTGTATGTACACTAGCCCAAGCATTGAGAACACTTCCTGACATTTGAGGAAACTTGTTCGCAAGTGATTTGGACCCTTTGATGTTAGACCTTTTATATTTGATTAAGTGATGTGATTGATAGATGACATGATGTTACTTTATTTCTAGATGTAGATGGGTGCTATTATTGACTCGGCTTTTATTGAGTGTGCATGGTTTTGACCTTGAGGATGCAGAGGTATCAGAATCTCATGGATCTTGACCGAGTCGGGGGTGTGCTTTTGGGTTGGTATGTTTACTATGATGTTTCGTTGGATTTGATGATTTGATGTTGACATTTCCTATTATTGTGATTTATTTGGTGATGCATGACGAGAAGGCTTGTTGACCTCATCACATATGTATAAAGGCTACACTTTTATTCCAGAGGTTGAGGAGAGGGGTGAATAATAAATACACCGCTTCCTCTACAAGATTCCTTGGCCAGACTCGGAATGTAGGTTAACGACACCTAGTCTTCGAGAGGACTCATGATGTTTGAGGGCCGGGACAAGGACACGCCACGATGATTCTATAAGCAATAAGGGCGGGGCCTTTTATTCCTCTATAGGAACTCCTTAGTCTCTACAGTTCATTCCCAGAGGATGCCTTTGACCTGTGGGCTAGAGGTCTTAACCAATCAATACACATGCAGTGACACCCTTTGATCAGCGGGTGCATCCCTGGGATGGGACGCTTTAACAAGAAAACTCACATGAGTGCACCTTGGAGCACATGGTGTGTCCCATGGGCACGCCCAAAAGAAATTCTAGATTGAGGGCACTTTGGAGCAATGTGGTGCACTCAAGGCACGCATTATTGTGGAGGAGGGTCAGCCTATAACCCTAAATATAAGCACCAATAAAACCTTTTAACTTCACCCCCTTAACCTATCATCTCCTAGCTCAGAATCTAAACCCTGCCTAAGACCTTCTAGAAAAGGGGAGACTTTAGTGTGGTCATCTTAAATTTCAAATGAAAATTCAAAAAAAAAAAAAAAAAAAAAAAAAAACGTGGACCATTATCCTCTCATTATCCATGTTCACTTAATTAAACTATCCTCCACCACCTTAATCTTCCAAAAGATCCATCTCCCTTTTACTTGGGCAGTTCAAATTACTAAATCGCCATCCCTCCCCGTGATTCCTCATTATTCTTTTTATGAAATACATTTCACTTTTCCCCTGTACTGGTTTGTCATCGCCTTAATATCTCTTTATCCTATATATATATATATTAATGGTAAATTTAAATGAGATGGATAATGATAAACTACAATGATGAATGGATGCTTATAAATAGAAAACAAAAATATATCTATGTATATTTATATTATAAACAAATTGTGAACAAATAAAGTTAAGCATGAAAAAAAAAAAAAAAAAAAAAAAAAAAAAAAAAAAAAAAAAAGTTTTGAAAATAAAAATAAAATAAAAGAGAAATAAGAAAATAAAAGGGAAAAAAGGGGAAACCTAAAAGGGGGGGATATAGGGTTTGAGACTTGGTAAAAGAAGGGGAGAGGGGAAGAAGGACCTTGTTGAGATTGTATTAAGGTGTCATGTGAATTAGAGACTCCTGGACTTGTAGGAGCTGGGGATTCTCAGCAGACTTGAATGGTAGCTCAGCCTTGGAAGCGATCTGGGAAGCTAGGTTACTCTCCTGACACAGTGTGTGGTCCCCTTTCAAGGGTTTGGGGGTCGAGGGGAAGAAGATTACCCCAGTCAGCTTGGATGGGAGGTACCAAGGGTTCTTTACAGTCGCTAAAGGTGACAGATGCAAGCAGGAGCTAATTCTGCATCATCACAAGCGATACAGGCACATGTATGTAAATCTCTGGGTGTTTCAGTCTTACTGTGCGTGTTTATAAATTATAGTTTAATGTCTCATGTGCAAATCCTTCAGAAGCTTCATGGTTAGTGGTGTAACTGGTAGCTTTAATGGTTATTTTGCTCTTCCCCTCTCTTCATATCTAGTATAGTAGGGTTCCGTAAGTTGGTTATCTATGGCTCTTCCGCTGTGGCACTGTCCAATTTTCGCTCTTCAATGTCCTCCCATCAGGTTGCATCTTATATCTTCACTGGGGTACATTTTTTTACAGATTTGCCCTCTTTCTTTACCTACATTTCTACATACCCTCATAATGCGTTTTGTATACCTAGTGGCAGTCTTTTGTTGTGAGTATCTCCCTTCAGATGATGGGTGTTTTTGTAGATTTATAGGGCTATTTTTTTTTGGTGGGTTCACGTTCATGTGGTGGGCATTCGGGATTTGTGTACATCTGCCTTAATCCGCTGACTGTTTCATTATTCTTTTAAATTTATCTCCGCTTTTGGACTGAATCCGGTGTTATTTTGGTTATCAACTTTGCTTTTAGGTTTAATTTATTTTCAGATGGGTCGGTTCCTCTGCTCTAGTTTTAATTCTATTTTCATCGGTCTCCAATCTAACTAGCTTATTCCATATCCAGCCATCGATATTCATGCTCGTCCTTTTGGCCCTTCTTTTAAATCGGTGAGCAAAGGTGATGCCGTAGTAATCCTATATGGCACGGTACCCGTGTAAACCTCATGCAGGAGTATAGCGCTTCTTCCAAATTGGAAATTCTTGCATTGATGACAAATAAGCTTAACTCTCACTGTGAGAACCACCTTTAGTTCATTTATTCCTCAAATTCGCAGCAACTTCAGATCACGCCTAACTGCCATCGTATATTTCTTAATTCATGTTTAACTTTCAAAACTTCTTCCCATAACTGGAAACAAAAGGATAGCCTTACTTTTACATTTCCATCAACTAAATTTCATTGACAGAATCTTCGCCATAATTAACGTTGTTGTCTTGTTAATTTAATTAAAGGGAAAATCCAGATCTGTTTGTGTTGTAATCTCTCCCGTAATCCTCTGGTTAAATTATAATTCCTCCTATCAAAAACTCTCTTAGTTTTCGAATTCCAACCCTAATTAGTTTTCAAATTTCACTTCAACCTTAACTCTCACCTTAGTTTCGAATTCCAACCCTATCCTTTTTGAAGACGGTTCAGACTTTTAAAATCAATTGGATAACCCATTCAGACTTTTAAAATCAACTGGATCACCCAGACATTGAATGTCTCGGATCGATTGAACAGATCGAATATTTGTTGATGCACGGTGATGAACATTTCATTAAGGGATTATCCATTTTAAATTAAAAGCGTGATGAATAAATTTGGAATTAGGAAAATAAGTTTAGTATGTTAGTGGTGGAGTGTTTTAGTGGATCTTTAAATTAACCTTTATATCATTTATCTCATCCAAATTAAGATTAAAAATGGGTTTTTACTATTATATTTAAGAATATGGCATAAAATTCATAAGAAAAATTTAAAATATGTAGTTAAATATTTAAAATGTAGTTTGACCGAAGCTTATTAAACTGGGTCAACTTCACTTGTCAGGCGACTGTATGGTTGTATCGAAAAATGTAGAATCGTCCTATACATAGGGATTCATCCTATTCGCAGCAAAATATTTATCTAGAAAATAATGGGTTGACTCAGTATTTTAGAGATGCGGGTTACGGGGATATTAGAAAACGATTTAGAATACAATTTGAGATACTGCTCTCATTGAATTTGTTCAACTCTTCACATATTTATTAAAGTTCACTTTTCATTATATTTTTAAGTAGGATGTGCAAATTGTCTAGGTAATTTACATTATTAAACAAATCTATGTGGTAGTAAATGTTTACTGAATCAGTTGATAATGAATTGATTTGGACTTTGTATAGTAGATTTATGATATTATGGATGCTTGGGTTTTAACATATATTATACTAAGTTTCTTAAACAAGAATTGATTGAGTAATATATTAGAGAGAAAGTTCGCTTTTAAGTGTGTTTCAGAGTTGGATATGTTGTTGTTTTGGGATAAATTACAAAGACAAAACCTAGATCAATTATGCCCTTTTCCTTTATCTAGCTCTCGTTACATGTAAAGACCCCAGAACTAAGTACCATAACATATTGAGGATTCAGTAAATGGGAATGTAATATCAATTAAAGTTAAGTTTTCTGGAAATGGAGGGTGACGAATTAGGGATGGCTAACTCAATGAATCTCATAATGTGCCCAAAGGATAAGGCTAGCGCTTGAGCTATGGCAATTTGTGGTAAGGATAAGGTAGTTCCATTGACAGGGGTTGTTGTTAGGTTAATTGATTTTTAAATATGCCATGATGTTGCCATCGTGGTATGGATATGGTGTATTTAATGTGATGGATTATTGTTAGGTTAATTGATTTAAGATATACCATGGTTGTCATTATGGAAAAGTTATTGCAACTGTACTTTTATGGAGGGCCACCATCGTTGAAGGTGTCTGTTATTGCGCAAGGTTAAGGAGATATAAATTTAATGCGTTTATTAGATCAATATAATGGAATTGTATTGTTATTGTTAAAGACGAACTCACATGTTGAAATGATTCTGGAATTAATCTCATAGAATTATTTCGGAGTTTGTATAGGAAGGGTGTTCTGCAACCGCGGTAATCGGGTTGGTGTCTTCGTGGTGTTAATCATGAAGTCGGGTGTGGACATAGACACCTTGCAGCATAGTATTTATGTCCGGTGAGCAATCTACCGAAGGAATCCAGTCAGATCAAGAGTCTCGGGTCAAGCGAAGGCATGGGGCCTAATTCCGCGACACACTGGCCGACAAGAGGTCTCGTCATGAAGGCAAAATTCCACTATTGTGACTCTACTGACGGATTCTTCCTCTTTGTGACAAGATCGCATCTAACCCCGGTGTCCTTTCTAATTTACAAATGCGCTAGCCGTAAATTTCCTTGGTGTCCAGTGGGCATTTATTTCGCTGTCACTATGTTATGCCTAGTCGCCTGAGTGTGTGTTCCATCTTAATTGTGTCCGCTATTCGAAAGTGGGTGACGAGTCGAGGGAGTTTGCTTTCTACACGCCGCACACACTTTAACAACAAACAAAATAACATAAATCGGTAACCATTTCGGAGTTGCTGTCGTGAACTTCGAGGGTGTTACATTATGGTATCGAGTCGTCTAACTCCGCTGACTTTTGGGGTTCGCTACAACTCTTCCTGGATACGAGTTGCGTTACTTATACCGCTGTTTGATCGAAAGTGGATTGTGTGCGCAGTAATCATGGTTTTCAGAGTGGACGCCGCCAGCGTATCGCATGGGTGCTAGGGGAGGGAGGTGAGATGCCTCCAGTTGAAGATCCACCGAGGGGTCTAACCCTGTGGAGGCCAGTAGGTGCCTGGGCGGTATCATATGGCGTTTGGTGATGCTATTGGGATGATGAGATCCTTCGCCAGTACAACCGAGGCTCTAACAGCCGCTTGACAGAGATTTAGCCGCATCGACCACCCTCCGAGGTTCTTCCACGCAGCCGCGACCGGTCATTACAGTAGCATTCACCGTGGAACTTGGAGGCGTAAAATTTCCCAGTTTTGGGTGCCTTGACGCTGAAATTACCGAGGCATGGTTGGAGAATATGGCTACAGCTCTTCGCGACTTCCACAATTATACCTCCACATGAAGGTCCGTGATGGCTGGCCTTTCAAAACCGGAAGGGGAGGATCTTCATATGGTGGAAGACGCCCCGCCACAGCCTGAACATGGCCGCGGAAGACGGTCAGCGGGAACTGTTTCGAGGAACGTTCCTAGAGGAGGTAATTTCAGAGAAAATTCATTGAGTACGCTCACTGAGTTCAATGGCTACGCATGATATCGACGCAGCCCAGCACGTAGGCACGCTTTATGGAGTCATTCCAGATGCTCCGGCACTAACATGAAGTCAAAGTCACCGTAGGTTTGTGTTTTACCTTGTCTTTAGGTCCGCGGCGGCAAAGGTTAGGATCTTGATGCCTCAAACCTTGCACTATTCCGTCAAAAAGGCCCTCATAGCAGAAGAAAAGCTTATCAGCGGGGGTCAGAACAAGACTCCAACAAGACCAGCAAAGAAGGTGTCATCTGGTGAACAGTAGCATCAAACACCAACGAGACATACACCAGGATATCATGGCTTCCAAAGGGATCCACTACCAGCACTGACGACCGCCGCCTCGCCAGCTGCATATCTTATCGAAAATCATTAAAGACTAGCAAAAGAGTCATTTCCGCAAAGAATAATACTTTAGGCCCCGCTCGGCATCGTACTGTGTAGTTTCAGTCGGCATAATCCTCTTCTACTCGTGCGTACCGTGACTATCGATCAATATAAGTTGACGGGTGGGAGCTACATACCGGGTCAGCGATCATTCCGGTGGAGAGGGCCGACGTCTCGATCGGTTGGACCCGGCCATTCATGGGGAGGATGATATGGGCAAGCCCATCGAATACATGCAAAGGGTGAATAACTGATTCGTGCCGAGCAATCACCGACAGTTCAGACGATAGGTACGGTCACGGACCGCATCTTTAGTGCTTTGAGACCTGTAGAGCCATCGAGTTTCCATTTCGTGCAAAGACTAAAAGGATTTAAGATAAGGAAGCTCTAATGATGTTGAGTTTCTTAGCTTCGCGGAGATGTATTTCCCGAGCCAAAGAGTAAGGTTGAGGAGGGCCATTGGCCATCGCCCTTTAACTTGGGAGAGTTTTTCATGAGAGTCATCTTGTACATCACGATTTTAGGATCTTATGACATCGTGATCTGTATGGACTAGTTGGAAAACTCCATGAGTATGCATTCCCCAAATCAGATTATCAAATGGTTGAACTGGTTGAATGACGGCGATAGAGACATGCGGATTTTAGGAAGGAAATCAAGGAGTTTCCTCGGGTTTGTCTCTTCCTTACGCTTACGGAAGAAGGTGCAGCAAGTAAAACCATATGTGATCCCCGCTTTAAAACGAGAAAGGAGGCAGTGGAAGGTTTCAGAACACCTCCTCGTGGTGAAGGAGTTTTGCGCATCGATTTCCAGAGGAGCGGCCCGATGCCACCAGAGGGAAATCCATTTCACTATAGATTCAAACCGAGAATCAACCGATAGCAAGAAATGCCCCATCGGATGTCGAACACCCGAGTTGCAAGAATTGAAATGAAACTGGCGGAGTTGTTGGACTGGATCGATGACGTCTCTAAGCAGGCCACCAAGGGGTGCGCTTAGTTATTTTCATAACAAAGAAGCGATGATCATGAGGTTGTAATTGACTTTCACCGCCAACTCATCGCACGACCGGGTTGAATCGATTCCCTACCTAGAATTGATGATCCGGCTCGGGATCAAATGAAGGGTGCATAATGTTCTCCAAGATTGATCTCGATATGGTATCACCCGCTACGGATCAAGGAGGATGACATCCCTAAGACCAAATTTAAGACGATATTTGACATTACGAGTTTATCGCTTTCCATTTGGATCCATTAAAACACCCTGTGGGTATCTAAGAGTTTAATGAATGGGCAGTCTCCATGAAAGACTGGACAAGTTTGCCCAAGTATTCATCGACGATACTTTGATCTACTCTCAGACGACAAAGGAGCATGATGAGTAATTTCTATGCTTTGGTACTACAAATGTTTATGTTAGAACACAAATTGTATGGGAAGTTGTCCAAATGCTCTTTACCAGTCGAGAATTCACTACTCAGGGCATTTCCATCTCCGGCGGCGGTATCATGGATCCATCCGCTGGTTGAGGCTATTATGGAATGGCCCGCTCCAACGAATGTCACATAAGTGCATATATTTATGGGATTAGTTGATACTATCGGCTATTTGTCGAGGGTTTTTCAAGATACGCAATTCCGTGATTGGATTTGCAGAAGAAAAACAAGAGGTTTATTTGGACAGAGAAATGCGCAGTATCATTTCGGAGGCTTAAAGAGCTGTTGACAACTGCTGATACTAAAGGTCCCCTACATGGACGTAGAATTCTTGGTATCCACATATGCATCCAAGGAATTTTTAGGTGGAGTTTTGATGCAAGTTGGTCGAGTGATCACTTACATATTACATATCGAGTAAGTTGAGAAGGTATGAGGAGAACTACGCAATGCACGATTTGGAGTTATTAGCCATACTTTATGCCTTGAAGGTTTGGAAAAACTACCCATCGGACAAAAAAATGCGGAATTAAAGACTCCATCAGGATCATAAATACATTACGAAAGCGACTAACGCCGACAATGCCGCTGGTCGCAAAATGACTTAGTGAATAATGATTTCGGTGATTACTTAAGATAAAGGGAACAAGTGTTGAACCGGAGTGGCGGATGCCCTTGAGCTTCCGAGGCCATGATCTTCTCGGGTGTTACCTTCAACAATTCTACGCGGAGAAGATCTTCACCTTTAGCGAAATGTTGATGATGATCGTGGGTGGCCAAGGGAAGTCAGGTTGATTTTATTGACAAAAGTCGAACACGCATGACGGCAAATTACCATATGAGGGATTTTCTTCTGATAACGATGGGTTATTGAGGGTTTAGAGGTCGGATTTACATAACACCAAATGATGAGTTGAGGATATTGATCCCGGTGCAAGGCTCATAGAGCAAATTTTACATGGCTCACTCCGGGAGTTACTAAGATGAGGGTAGACCTCAAAACCATTATCTTTTCCTCGGCGAAATGAAGGCCTATTATAGTTTAACTTCTTGTGGCTAGATGTCTAGAGGTCAGCAGGTAAAGGCTGAACAAAGACAGAATCTGATAGATTACTTCCAAACTGGCCATTCGAATCAAATGGGTTATATCATGTGGATTTTATTCTTTTGGATTGCCAACACGTTAGCGACACTTAATTCGATTTTGTGTAGTGACACTCCGGACAAAGAGTGCTCACTTCATTCCCCATGGCGACGCATTTATCGTGTGCACCGGCTATAGCGAGTTTTCATCATTGATATTTTGAGGCTGCATGGCGTGCTTAATAGGATTATATCCAATCGATGATTGGTGTTTATTAGACGATTTTGGACAAGTTTCAAGAGGCCTTGGGAACCTGCCTAACTTTAGTAATTGGGAGATCAACGAAAAGATGACGGATAGATTTAACGCATTTAACCAAACCTTGGAAGACATGTTGCTTATGTATGTGACGGACCAACAAAAACGTTCAAAGGAATTCTTGCCTCTAGTAGAAATCGCTTACAAAACGGTTATCAAAGCACCATAAAGATGGCTACTTGAGTTTTATGGGCCACTGCACACAGATGCCCTTGAGTTGGGATTGGCTAGAGGATAGAGTCCTAGTCAAACCATAAATCATTCAAGAAATGGAATAATAAATGAAAACTATAAGACAAATGATTAAAGAAGCGCAAGATCGACAAGAGTTATGTCGATGTGCACCGTATCGATCAGAAGATGAGGGCCTGCTGGCGATCGAGTATTCTGGCGGGTTAAACCACATAAGATTTCGACATCAAGTTTGGAAAGGAGATAAACTCTCTCCTAGGGTTCAGACCTTTCAAGATTGTGGAGAAAGGGGCCCGTATCGCATTCCACTAGCCCACCGATCTTTTGAGGCATATGCACGATGTTTTCATGTATCCGCTTTGAGACATTATATTAGTGATCCTACACACAGGATTGACCCGAAGTTCCTGCGTGTATCGACGAGGGAGCCGCCGCCATGGATGAGCTCGATCCCGTTATTAGATCATCATCACGCTCGACAACATAACGCCGAATCCAGATCGTGTCAAGGTCCAGCGGGGACAGCTTATAGTCCACACTGGGCGACTCGGGAGGATGCAGGAAGGGATATGCATCATCAGCCTACTTTTATTTCTGATGGATAAACTTTATGATACTGCGGATACTTTATCAAGATTATAATTTGGTGAAAACTTCGAGACGGGCTTAGAACTCAAGAGGGGTGTAACGTAACATCTCACCGCGACCGAAATAATTTATTATTTGAGGACACTTGCTCCGCAAGGATCCGACCCCTTTTGATGTTATACCTTTATATTTGATTATGATGCGATTGATAGATGGCATGATGTGTTACTATTTGATGCATTTTAAAAGCATGACTCCGCTTTTATCGAGGTGCGGTGGTTTTTGACTCCTGGAGGATGCAAAAGAGGGTACCTGAGAACTCCTTGGACCCTGGGACCGAGTCGGGAGGTGTTTCTTGGGTTGATATGTTTGTCATGATGTTTCATTTGATTTGATGATTTGATGTTGGAGATTTCATATGATTATTGGTGATGCAGCTGACGATAGCTTGCCGACTGGACTCACATGGGGAGTAGAGGGGCCACACATTCCATTGGCAGAGGTTGAGGGAGAGGGGTGACAAAGCTGGTACTCTGGCCATCACCGCTAGCACTCTCAGCCAAGGGTTCTTCGAACTATAGGTTAATGATTAGTTAGTTTGAGAGGACCCACGATGCCGTGAGGGCCGATCAGACACCGCTTCACATGATTCTGTTGGCTGCAATAAGAGGGCCTTTATTCCCTTAGGAACCCTAGTCTCCCTACAAGTCTACCTAGTGGATTGTTGGATAATGTGGCTATAGAGGTCTACTAATCACCCACCAGGAGGGTACCCTTTGAGCACGCGGGTGCATCCCTCGGGCGGGCACGCCTCACAAAAGAAACTCAATGGAAGCGAGTGGCACCCTTGAGCACATGGTGTGTCCCAAGGGCACGCCACCCAAAAGAAATTCCAGAGAAGAGTGGAACCCTTGGAGTTAATGTGGTACATTCCGGCGGGAATCGCCGTGATTATTATTGTGGAGGAGGGGCCACCTAAGTAAATTCTAAGTCATCAAAGACTTAATAAACTTTTAAGAAATTTAACTCTATCAGCTTAGCTTGGAATCTAAACTCTAAGCCTAAGACCTTCTAGAAAAAGGGGAGATTTAGTGTGGCCTTTTAATAAATGAAAATTCAAAAAAAAAAAAAACAAAAAAAAACTCGCATCTACTATCCCTCCTTACTATCCCTTGGTTCCACTTTAATTAAACTATCTCCATCAGTCTTTGCACTCTTTCCAAAGATTCCATCTCCTTCTTGTCCAAATTTCATTACTACTAAATCACCATCCCTCCCTCAGACTCTCTTTATTCGCTTTATGTAATACATTTACTTTCCCCTATACATGTTTGCCATCAACTTAATCTCTCTTTATCCTATATATATATATATTAATGGTAAATTTAAATGATGGATAATGATAAGATAAGCAATGATGAATGCATGTTTATAAATAGAAAAATGAAATATATATCTATGTATATTTATATTATAAACAAATTGTGGAATAAAATAAAGTTACATGCAAAATAAAGGAAATTAGTAATGAGTGCACATACTCTTTGAGTTTTAAATAAAATAAAATAAAAAAAGAGAAATAAGAAAATAAAAGGGAAAAGGGGAAACCTAAAAGGGGAGGATTTAGTGTTTGAGACTTGATAAAAGAAGGGGAGAGGGGAAGAAGGGACTCCTTTTTGAGATTTGGTATTGTTATGCTGCCAGTCTAGAGACTGGACTGATTTCTTTGTAGGAGTTGGGGATTCCTAGCTGGGAGGGTAGCCCAAATTGGAGGCCACAGAAGCCAGTTACCTCTAATTCTGTGTGTGTGGCCCCTTTATGCCTCTAACAGGGGAAGAAGAGCACTCCTAGCGTTACTGTGGGAGGTACCTGCTGGTTCTTTGTAATGGCAAGCAGAGCAGGATGGCAGGAGCAATCTTAATCATTGTCAGAAGAGTTATGACATGTATGTAAATCCTCCTGGTGTTTCAAATTTCATCATGTATGTTTTATAAATTATATTTAATGGCTCATGTGAAAATCTGTAGTTTTAATGGTTAGTGGTGTAACCTGGCAGTTTTAATGGCTATTTCACTCTTCCCCTTTCTTCTATATCTAAGATAGGGTCGTAAGTTGGTCGAAATTATGATCTCTCCTTCAGTTTTCGTGGTACCTTGGTCCAACTTTCGCTCTTCTAACGTCCTCCATCATGCTTGCATCTTATACTGGGTGCATTTTTTTATGATTTTCCTTTCTTTTATCACTTTAAGATTTGCTATTCATGATGGGTGTTTTGTATATCTAGTGGCAGTCTCTACTGTGGGTTTCTCCTTTCAGATGATCGGTGTGTTTATATAGATTTTATAGGGCTATTTTTTGGTGGTTCACGCTCTCATGGTGGGCTGCTCGATTTGTGGGCACTCCTGCCTTAACTGTCGACTGAGCCTTTATTATTTCTTAACTTATCTCTGTTTTTGGAATCAACTGCAAGTTATTTGGGTTATTTCGAACTTTTACTAGGTTTTGAATTGGCTTCCGCCATGGGCTTTATTCCTCTTTCCGCTTCTAGTTTGAATTCCTATTTCAGATTGGTCTCTAATCAAATGCTTATTCATTCAAACATCATATTCTGCTCATGTCTTCTGGGCCCTTTTAAATCAGATATAAGTGGATACAGTAATCCTATATGAACGAAATTTCGTAAACTTTAGCGTGGAGTATGCGCTTTCCACTTTGAAATTTTGCATTCAGGATAAATGGGTTTAACTCCCCTAGCTCCCCAGAACTACCTTAGTCTGATTCCCCACCCCTCAAGTGGGGCCACCAGATCTCGCTCAATCACATCGTATATTTAATTCCATGCATCCTTTAAAAATTCTTCCCAGCACCGAAATAAAAGATGGTGTCTTTACTTTTACATTTCCATCAACTAAATTTCATTGATAGAATCTTCACCATAACTAACGTTGTTGGCTTGTTAATTTAATTAAAGGCGATTTCCAGATCGGTTTGTGTTTGTAATTTCTCGCATAATCCTCTTGATAAATTATAATTCCTCCTATCAAAAACTCTTTTAGTTTTCGAATTCCAACCCTAATTAGTTTTCAAATTTCACTTCAACCCTAAATTCCTCACTTTAGTTTCAATCTCCAACTCCTATCCTTTGTTGAAGACTGCCCACTTTTAAAAATCAATTGATAATTCATCTGTACTTTTAAAATCAACTGGATCACCTAGACATTGAATGTCTCGGATCGATTGAACAGATCGAATATTTGCTGATTCACGGTGATGAACATTTCATTAAGGGATTATTCATTTTAAATTAAAAGTGTGATGAATAAATTTGGAAATAGGAAAATAAGTTTAGTAGGTTAGTGGTGGAGTGTTTTAGTGGATCTTTAAATTAACCTTTATATCATTTATCTCATCCAACAGTACTCAAAAATGCTTTATTATATTTAAAATGGTCATAAAATTATATAAGAAAAATTTAAAATATGTAGTTAAATATTTAAAATGTAGTTTGACCGAAGCTTATTAAACTGGGTCAACTTCACATATCAGGCGACTGTATGGTTGTGGTTGTATCGAAAATGTAGAATCATCCTGTTCATGGAGATTCATCCTATTCACAACAAAATATTTATCTAGAAAAATAGGTTGACTTTATTTTAGAGATAATGGGCCATGGGATATTAGAAAAACGATTTAGAATACAATTTATATTAACGCTTCTCATTTTAATTTTGTTCAACTCTTCACATATTTATTAAAGTTCACTTTTCATTATATTTTAAGTAGGATGTGCAAATTGTCTAGGTAATTTACATTATTAAACAAAGCTATGTGGTAGTAAATGTTTGTTGAATCAGCTGATAATGAATTGATTTGGACTTTGTATAGTAGATTTATGATATTATGGATGCTTGGGTTTTTAACATATTATAAATGTTTTGGTTTTAAACAAGTAATGAATTGAGTAACATATTAGAGAGAAAAAGTTCAGCTTTCATGTGTTTCAGAGTTGGCTATGTTGTTGTTTTTGGATAAATTACAAAGACAAAACCTAGATCAATTATGCCCTTTGCCTTTATCTAGCTCTCGTTACATGTAAGGACCCTAGAACTAAGGCATCAGAATTCTATTGGGATTCAGTGAATGGAAATGTAACATTAATTAAAGTTCTTGGAAATGAGGGGTACGAATTAGGATGTCTGACCAATGAATTTACAATGTGCTCATGATAAGGCTAGAGTTTGAGTTATGGCATTTGTGGTAAGGATAAGGTAGTTTTAATGAAAGGGATTATTGCAGGGTTAATTGATTTAAAATATACAAGGGTGTCGTCAATTGCGGTAAGGATATGGTAGATTTAATATGATGGATACTAGAGGGTTATTGATTTGCTATACCATGGCTGTCATCATGCAGGAAAGTTGGTTACACCAGATTTTATGGAGGGTCACCACCATTAGCTGCGCCCTCAAGACAAGGTTAATGGAGAGACATAAATTTAATGCGTTTATTAGATCAAGATAATGGAATTGTATTGTTTATTGTTAAGGATGAACTCACATGTTGAAATGATTCTGGAATTAATCTCATAGAATTATTTCGGAGTTGGTAAGGGAGGGTGTTGTTCTGCAACTGGTGGTACCTGCTGGTGTTTCCGTGGTGTTGGGTCATTGTATATGGGGATGTATAGGACATACCTCTTGTATTTAGTATTTATGTCTCAGAGTAACTCCTATTGTATGAAATCCAAAGGTCAGACAAGAGTTCCTGTGTCATTTAAAGGCATTACTTCCACTCTTTGGCTACACACTGGGTCAGATCAATAGTCTCTTCAGGTCATGAAGGCACACCCACTACTGCTACTCTACTGGTGGATTCTTCCCTTTTGTGACAAAGATTTACCTAACCTCTTATGTCCTTTCTCACATAAATGCCACACTTCAAGGTCCAGTGGTCGCTTATTTCTTGTCACTATGTTATGTTTCCGGTCGTCTTTGAGTGTGTCTTCAGTTCTTATTTATGGCTCTGTTGGTTCTCAAGTGGTGACGAGTAGAGGAGTTTTTCACACGACACATTCTTAATAAACAAAATAAATGTACTGGCACCTATTCTTTTCGAGTTGCTGTCGTGAACTGTGAGGTGTTACATAAAGATTAATCCAAAACTTATGTAGATGGGTTTTTCTACACAGCTTTCTGTTTCTTCTTCTATATGCTTTCTTGATTGATTATGCCGCTAATGTTACAATCATACAAGGAGGGTGTGTCTATATCCATTTTCCCTCCGTCTTCTAAACTGTCTAGACCAATAAATTAAAGCTACTCTTACTTTCATTTTACTAGTATAAATGCTCTTAGTCTTCTCAGATGAGAGTAGGGACACTAAGGTCCATTACAATCAAGAAGTGGTGCCCTTCTTAATTGGTTTCTTTTAAATTTGCATCCAACTTCAAAATATTTTAAACAATTCATCATATGCCCAAAATGTGTTGGTGTGTTCCCTTGTGCTCATTGACACACATGCATGCTCCCAGACTTCATAATTTCGCTTGAAAATTTTCATGGCTCGCCCAGAGCCTCGGATACTATCCATGCTTCCTTGGATCTCTCATTATTTTCCTATCCTGAATCTTCAATCTAGATAGTCCTCCACTTGGACTCAAGTGCATTCAAAATATTCCTTCTTCTCGTCCTTTGCTAACTCTTTTCCAGATAGCTTCCATCCTGTGGCTTCTTTCTTTGCAAATGGAATCATTTAGGTCCACTGAACTTGTCGCTCATCAATTGCTCGCTTCCTACTTTGTATGATAACTGAGATAGTTGAATAATGAAATTCCAATCCCATCGTAATTCCAATCTCTCATAATCATTTGCTACAAATTTCTTCAAGACCTTATGCTGAACCGGGATCTTTCATCTTCATATATGTCCCTTTGGGAATCTTTTCTCAAATGTGATGGAATCAAATCACCAACCTCAAATTGAAGTTGTCTCTAATGCTAATCTGCTCTGCACTTGTACTCCCAATTTGAATCAATCAGTCGCTGCATCACTTTGCTGTGAAGTTCCTTCAATGCTTCAGCGAACTCTTCAGCACAAGCACTACTAGTTTCAGCCTGTCCTGAATCCCTAAGCTCAGAAACTCCCCTTGGTTGCATCCCATAAACAATTTGAAATGGAATCACTTCGTGGTTTTCTGTTGATTTAATTTATTGTAAGCAACGATGTATGTAATATTTGTCCCATTAATTGTGGTGTTTTTAGTCACCATGATCCTCAAGTCTCCCAAACTCCCTGATAACTTCTTTCTCACATCCGCTTTGAGGATGATAAGTCAATCCAAATGACAATTCTATCTCAAATTTTTCCCATAAGGTTCTCTGTATGTCCTGAACCCTGGTGTCTCATATGGAAACTATGCTCTTGGTGCTTCATGAAGTCGAATGATTCTTTAAAATGATTCTAAATGAGTTGCGCCACCGTTTTTCCATTACTGCGATGAAGTGTGCCATCTTAGAAATTCTATCCACCACAACAAAAGATTGAATCAAACCTTCGTGTTCTTGCAACCTACTAAGGGAGTTCCATGCTACCGTGATCCCATGTACCGGCTGTATGGGTAACTCCATTGATATAAGCCCGCGATTATGCCCTCTTCCCTTTTGAATGGCCGACAAATTTTGCACTGGCCTGCATGAATCTTTGACGCCTCGGCTTCATTCCCGCCAAAAATATGACTCGCTTAAATTTGAGAATGTCTCATTATGACCAAAATGCCCACCAATCCTCCACTGTGTTTCTAAAGGAGAAACACAGTGGATTCTCCCTCATGGAGCATTTGGAATACAAAGTTGATTACCCTTAAACAATAATAATCCTTCCTAGATCATGTATTCTCAGCTCCACTGGCTTCGATCCCGAGAATTGATTCACCTACTTCATACACTCTAAAACTGATCATCTCTCAGACATTGTCCCCAGATCATCAAACCCAATGTGTTTGACTTTGAACTACCGTTAAATAATCAAACACTTCCTTCTTAATGCATCATCAACCTTGTTAGTAGTTCTAGAAATATGCTTAGTTACAAAAAGTAAAGTTCTACATGTATTCAACCCATTTAATATGTTTTTGATTCAACTCTCCTGCTTGGAGTCACAAATTGCAAAGCATGATTGTCATCAGATAAGACAAACTCCTTCTCGATCAAATATTGCTCCACTTCTTCAGAATGCCCTAATAATATGGTACAGGAACTCCTTTGTCATACATGGAGTATTTCACTGTCTCTTCATTCAGCTTCTCACTAAAAAATTCTATCGATCAACCTTCTTGGATCAAAATGACTCCAATCATTATCCCACTTGCATCACAGTCTACTTGAAATGTCTTTTTAAAATCTAGCAACACCAAAATTCATTGTTCCATGGATTTTCCCCTTTCAACAAATTAAAAATTTTCTTAGCCTCTTTTGTCCGGTGAAAAGACTTGTGTCTCTTTCTTCTCACTATATCCATGATTGCGCACTAATTCCACTGAATTCTTGATGAAATTCTGGTAAAAACTAGACAATCCATGAAAACTTTGAACTTCAAATATACTCTATTCTAAGTGATGGCCAGTTCTTAATTACCTTCACCTTATCCGGATCCATCCTCAACTTATCTCATGTACAATAAAAATCCAAATAAATGAGCTCTGGCTTTCATGAATGAAGATTTTGATATTTATCAAAGAATCTCTTATCAGAAATTTCTTCAATGTAGCCAAATGTTCATATACTCACTCGCTTTTACTAAAATTAGTATGTCAGTCAAGATAATGACAATTTTTCATGAAATTCTGCTCAGACTTCCCTGCTTCATCATCCTCCTATGAAATTACTTTGAGTAATGCTTCATTAAGACAACGGGCATAATAAGCCATTCATACAATCCTTCGCTAGTCTCTAAGGTCAGTTTCATTCATGACCTTCTCTCATATGAATTTGACGATATCCACTCTTCAAATCAATACTTTGAAATTTTTGCCCCACTCACAATCTTATCAAATCATCCATCATTGGAAATGGAAATTCAGTAATTCTATGGTTATCTTATTGATCGCCTCATTTCAGCATATCCTCCAAACTTCCCGCCTTTCTTTTTGGACTGAGTAATCAGCTCTGAACATGGAATCAATCTTTTCCAAACAAAGCTTTGTCCAATAACTCCTTGATTTGCTTCTTAACCTTTTCATTCTCATGCGGTGTCAATTTGTACGTTTTTTTGTTTGGAAAACTAGCTCCTAGCATGAGATCAATATGATGACTACACTTCCGACTGGTGGCAACAAACATGGTAGTTTGTCCACTACTATGTTAGCAAACTCTTCCAAAAGTTTTTGAAACTCTTCCGGTAAATCATCTACCCTGTACTGGTTAAAACAATTTTATTTTTCCTGACCAAAATGAATTGTGTTCCTCCTTCTTCTTAACCTCCTCTCAGAATACAGATCTTCTTCCCACTCATGAGAAGTATGTTGTTGCTTCTACTTCTGTGTTTCACCTTGTCTTTGATTGGAAGCAACATGAGTTCTCCCATTCTTCTCCTCTAGGTCAGAAGTGTTCTTTCTACCATCATGAATCACATTCCCTCGGGCTATATTGCCAATGGCCCACCATTAAAACCAGTCAAACATCCCTATGGGAATAACATCACAGAGTATTTCCCATCTTTTATATATTCTCCTATTTTAAATTCAACTCAACACTGTTTAGTGATATTTACTTGATGTCCTTTTGTAGCCATGAAACTCCTGCATGGCTTTGGATGTTCAATAGTCTCCAAATTTTAGCTTTTCTACCATCTCTATAGAAACGTGATTATCTCAGGCACATCAGTCTACAAATGATCTTTCATACTCTCTCTCCTTGGTTTTGCAAGGGGCCTGAAAAGAATGTTCCTTTGCACTCTGATTCTCCACCTCCTTCTTCAAGCAGAGAACTTTTGCATCATCAACGATCTTCTACCTTCAAAGTCTCTCACCAAGTAAAGCATGTGCTCTAGGCCGACATTCTGCCTTTGTGCCTCTCTGACCTTGTTTTCGGTGCTCAGTTTCTCTTCATCTTTTAGATCCATCTAATAAGCATCCTCTATCATTCATATGGTCATCATGATCATCTCATATTGAATGTCATATCGTAGACCATTCATGTACCTAGAAAATTTTTCATCATCACTTTCCCAATGACCTGCTCTGATGTTCAGCCTGTAGAATTCTTCAGTATACTCCTTTATTGTCATGAACTTCTGTCTCAAATTCTGCATTCTTCGAAACAGAGTAATTTGGTAATCCCTGGGAATGAATTTTGCCTTCATATTTGTGATCATCCTATCCCAACTCTTGATCTTCTGCTTGCCTTTGCAGCGTCTGTCAGCTTGTAGCTCATCCCACCACAATGTTGCATGTCCTTTTAGTCTTGTGACATCATGTTTGACCTTTTTGTCCTCCTCAACATCTTCATAATCAAAATATGTGTCCAGAGCTCTAATCTAGTCTAGAAACTCTTCAGCATCCAGGTTTCCTTCATATACTGGAATGTCCATTTTTGCCTTAGCACCCATTCTTGCAACAACCCTAATCAGGCGTTCATTTTCTACATCTTCTGTTGTGACTTATTCTCCTTCATGCCCAGCTTCATTTTCACTTTTGGAATCACTGACATCTCCAACACCAGCTGTGTGCCTTTGTGCTGTCTCCATGTCCTCAAGTCTAGCGCGTATGTCACACATATCTCTTTCCATGGATGGATTTGGCACCTGCCTACCCCTTCTTCTTGGCATTTCCCTATCCTCTGGTGGATCAGGAGTTTTCCTATCCCTTCTTCTCAATGGCATGGTGAATCTTTCTTGATTTCCCTGTCTGATGTATACAAACAATGTCAAGCTCTAATACCAAAATGTGACACAAACCTATCAACCCTCGGCCGAGATCCGCTCACAATATCTTTCTATATTCCCTTGAGTCGGATCGACTCTTTTGGATTCCCTGCTGGAATATCCTTTCGTTCGATACACAAGTCCTTTCTTCACAGCTCACAATATCGCGATTTTGTGAGTCGTGACCCCCGACTCTTCTTTTTCAAATCTGCGATACCCAAGATCATGAAATAGGTATAGCCCTTTCTTCTGTCAGTTCCCTCCTTGCACATCCGTCGACTATGATAAATGATAACACTTCTTGCCTTTCATGCCTTCATGATTTCAAATGTCCAACAAAGGTCCAACCTTTGTGCCTTCCTTTCACGAACCCCCGAGAGGTGAGGTTGACCTTTCTCCTCTCATTCTCTCTACTCCCGACTTCGCGAGTCGAAGGCTCAAACTTTCGTTCCCTGATCTCCCAAATCCCTGAGATGCAAAAGGTCAATGGGGTGTTGACTCCTCCAAATGTGTGACGTGTGTCCACCGGTCCACTTCCCAGGCCCACCTTGTGGTTCTTCGACATGTTTCCTCCGTGCCTCGGATTTTTGGCACTTCACTAGTCGAGAAGTCGGAAACGACTCCTTTCAACCCCCAAATGTGTGAAATGCGATGGGGTTCCTGATCCAATGGTCCTCCCATTCTATGGATCCGATAACTATCCTCACTCTTCGCGATTTCACCTCTCGCGACTTGGAGCACCTGAGTTTTTGGCTCTCACCTGGCGAACCTCTGAGTTCGCGAGATCCTTCGATCTCTACCACCTGTCCTCCTCCGATGGATGGCTCAGATTATTTTTCGATTTTGTGACTTCAGAACTTTTGGGGCAAGACTCTCGACCTCTTTCCCTCTGATATGCCAAAATGGAAAAATTCTGACACGTCGTCTATGCGGGTCCCACAATGGAACTTCTCGCCTTTTTGGAGTTCTCAGACTTCGCGACTTCACGAATTTGGATGCTGTGCTCTCGGATCTTTGACTCACAAAACCCCGAAATGGTCAATGAAAGTATTACCTCCGTGTCGACGAGTGTGCCACCTGTCCAATCTCAGATGGACGGTCTCGATTCATTTTGCAGCTTCGCCACTCGTGAAGTTAAAAGACCTCTCTTTCTAACCTCCGATGTCCGAATCCATGATATGGGTGATCTTGTGACACATGTCCTTCCAATTGAACAACTTAGATTCTCTCGCTATTTCGAGACTTTGCACCTCGCAACCTCACAAGTCTTGTTGCAAAGGTTTCGACTCTTCAACTCACGAAACCCTAAAATGAGATTTACGTGGGTGATCCAACGACTCTTGTTTGTTCGGAATCCTATGGTCTGATTCTCCTGAGATTGCACCTCAAAAAAATGCCCACCGTAACCTTCTCGCTCCTCTGCAAGATCTGACGGTTCTCGGAACCTCGTGAATTCTCCACGGAGAATTTCGACCGTAAATGTCCTCCCTGACAATTCCTGCAAAATGAACAATGTGTTCTCTTACGGAACTTGTCCTCCTACAAAACAATGTCACTGTGCCTCCTTACAATTCTTCAAGGCACTAGCCCTGTTGATATTTCTCCATAACTCGAGTCTTAAAGAAGACTCTTACACACACTCCTTGCGACAATTCTTCAAATACTTCCAAGTATTTGAACCCTTTTGACTTTGCGCACTCCCTGCGACAATAGTCTTTTCAACAATTTTGCTTAGGTTGCAAACTCTAAGACTCTTCTCTCAGCCTGCGCACTCCTTTCATGACTCCTGTGCTCAACTTGCACTTCTGTGAGAATGAGAACAAGGTTATATCTCCTGATCTTTCAGAGATTGAAACTCTGAACCCGTCAATGCACTCCTTCCAGATGATTTCGCTGCACTCCTTGCAGGAAAACTCTTGCTCAGATAGAGAAACAATTGAAACTCATTCCTTACTCTCCCTCTCTTTAGATTTCAGAGATTTAACATGAAATCATACATTCCCACATCAAAGCAAATGCATAACAGAGAGTAAACAAGAATATATCAATCAACATACACAACACAGAAAGCAATTGGACACCATGAGTCTGAACTAAAGATTTTTTTATTAATCCAGAACTTATGTACATGGGTTTTTCTACAAAGATCTCTACTTCATCTCTCCTATGCTCTCTTGATTGATTATGCTTCTAATGTTACAATGATACAAGTGAGGGTGTCTATATCCATTTTCCCTTCGACTCCTAAAACTGTCTAATCTAAGAATTCAAAGCTACCTACTTTCATTTACTAGTATAAATGCCTCTTAGTCCTTTAGACAAGAGTGGGACACTCAAGGTCTGATTACAATTAAGAATTACACCTCTTTATTAATTGTTTCATTTACGTTTGGCGCATCCAACTTCAAAAGATTTTAAACAATTCGTCATGTGCCCAAAATGCATTGGTGTGTGCCCCATGCTCGCTTGACGTTGGCGATACTCTTGCATCACAATTACTCCACTAATACCAAATGAACTTGGGTACTAGAGTGATGTATCCACATCTTTCCTATACTCAATCATCCAATCAAATGGTGGATATACTTCCTTGCTAGTTGGTCCACAAGGTATTTTCTCAACTACCTCCTTTGTAGCTAATACTTGAGCCAAAAGAAATGACTCATGATTCCTACAATAAAAAGTAGGTGCATGGTCTAAATCCTATGTGTCAAACCTCTCCCCAAATACCTACGTCTTTGGATGCTCCTCATGTGGAATATTCACAAGAAGCTCTTCCCTTTGATCATGAGTGCCACACATGACCTTATGTGCCACTATTTCCAAATATGATGGAGCCTTTTCTTCTTCTAATGATGAAGAGTGTGCCAAACTAAGCTGGTATAAAAGATTCTTAATCTCCCTTTCCTTGTCTTCAATGAACTTAAAATCAAGGTCCCTATCCATGAAAAACTACAAATAATTGGATTTCATCTTCTCTAGTGCCTCTTTGATGATGCAAAATTGGGTATTAGTGACCCCATATGCAATTCCCTTTTGCCTTTCATCCATATGGGGTTTCCACATAAGGTATTCAATAAACTTATGAGCACCAAATTCCCTTTTCAATACTTGTACAATATACTCCTCCTTGACCAATAATTGGTCCTCAAAATGTTTCAATACTAAGGGTCTTTGTTCAATTTCATCATCATGTCAATGTACAATCACGTCCGCGTCATCATCGAAATCATAAAGGAGATATGGTGTTGATTCTTCATCATGCATAGGTGTTATCCGGCTTAAACTACCCTCCTCATAAGAATTATACATAATGACATATGTTAATGGACCCTCAACATTGGCTGATTGGGACATACGGTCATCATCAAATGTTGCATCCTCATCTTTTGTTGATTCATCAGAGGTATACCCATGCAACACACTAGTGTCACTGGCCTCATCGGTTAGTTCTAAAGATGTCTCATAGGATGTTGTTTGTTATTCCTTTATGCCTTATGTCTAGATGCATGTTCCTCCACCTGTCATTCATGCTCATCCTTCTTCACTTTCTTCCTTGTGCTTTCAAAATAATACTTTTCCAAATTCTTGAGTCAACTTCCATGCATGAGGGTGAAATAGATTTTAAAGGGTAAATCTGCACAAATATCTTCATTAAATGTTATATACTTCCAGTAGTCAGGCATGTATTTGTTTTCCTCCATCTTCCTCAAAAAGTTCATCCAAACGTTCCAGATTAACCTTCTTAAGTAACTTCAACATGGCTGATAAACTTGTAGTAATTTGGTATTTTTTAGCTTGGGTTTCGTCAAACACTTAATATATCCTCATCCATGGAATGAACACACATTCTAGCAAGATCACCAACTATTATACCACTGTAATATCCCCAACAAAGATCTGCTAGGGAATTAATGTTTTATATTATTTTACGTATAGATAGTTATGTGTCTAGTCAAACATATTCATGAAAAATGGGGAATGTTGAAATTTAATCTCTACCATATGGTTATTCCTCCAAACATATTGCATACATTCAAATGCTCAATAATATGGAAAAGACTGCATGGCCTTATTATTATGGATGGAATATGATACAAAAAAATAACAAAGTTCTAATGGATGATGTAGCAACTGTATAAAAATAACCAACACTACAAAATTTAAGAAAAACCTGATGTATATGCCAAAGTCTTATCCAATAGATTCTCCCAAACTGATCCAAGGCCTCCCTAACTTGACATGATCCTCTCCCTTGCTGACTGTTTTGCAAATGGCCTTCCAAACCCTCACGGTTTTGACCAAAGAGTCAGTCGAATCCATGAAACCCTCTTACATGGATCCTCATGGTAGTAGGTTGGGCTTCATACGGGGCCTCACGGGACTACTGGAATCCAACCAACAAGGATTCCTTCATGAACCCTCCTACAACAAGTTTCAATATGCAAATATCCTCGAGGGAAAATACCTGGCAGACTAGCAGGGCCTTATGGGACCCTCATCTTCAACAAGCGAGGATATCACTGATAGGCCTTCTGAAACCCTCCTCTAACAAGTTTCATAATATCCTATGCAAGTCAATCCATGTCTACTTGAAAAAAAAAACCCAAGGTGAAGCTCCAATGGAAATCCTGGACGGATTCCCCTCTCTTTTAGGCTTCAATGAAAATCTTGGGTTGATTCACTTCTTGTCTTGCTAGGGTGGATATTGCACTACCAAAACCAAACAAATAGTTGAAGAGTTTTTCTAAACCCTAACAAAACAATGGATCCAAGAGCACTTCCAAAATGAGAGATCAAATCATAATGCCAAAGTGAGGCTCTACCCTTCCTTTTATCCTTTCCCCATGCCTTCTATAAATTTCCCTTTTTTGACCAAACCAAATGTAACCCTTATCCCCTTTTTGACTAAAAACAATATGACCCCTATCCCCCTTTTTCTTTCACTTTGGGATTAAAAGACACTTTTAATAATATATAAGTAACTTATTAATCTAATTTTAATTTAAATACATAACATTGCCTAACTAAGTGACATTAAATAACCCCTTTTGACTCCCTTTTTCTTCACTGACAAGCCATGAAAGTCATTTCCAGTGCCGAATAGGGGAATCCAAAAATGGGGACATGACACATTGATTTTTAGGTTGTAGCCTTAGTGACCTTTACTAGGGAGATAGAGAGGTGTCTTTTTAAGAACCAAATAGCAATATAACCCATAGTACTTTGGTGATAATTTATTATCCTTCTTGGCTTGCTTGAGGGACATCTGTTTGTATGGTTGTAGTCTTAAAAACACCCAATCCCCTACTTCAAAACTTCTTTCACTACGATGTTGATCTGCTTGTTGTTTCATG